>WTSP01014813.1:29756-88256 GCA_025331215.1 Actenoides lindsayi | reverse complement strand
TTGATCCTGATCTGTGTGTTCCTGAATCTGTTTGCAGAATCCAGCTCCTGAACACAGCTCCTGTCTGCTGTTTTGCCCAGGCGGGGCTCTCCTGGTGCCTGCTCCACAGCACCAGTGGTGACGATGACATAATTACCATCAGGAGGGTTGGGTTCCATACTGGGTTTGTATATATTTGTACATATTCCATTATTATTATTATTTTAATTGAATCTGTTCTAGTTTCCTTTTCCAATTGCTCAGTCTCTCTTCCTTATTCCCTTTCTCTTCCCCTTTGGGGAGGGAGGAGCAGCAAGCGCTTCCTGCAGAGTGCTGAATATTTTTACCTGCTAGTGGGTTACATGGAAGGTGAAGGTATTTAGCTCAGCATATCCCTTTGGTGGGGATAGTCCACATTATGTTTCTCAATTACTTTTTTGTTTTGTAAGCTGAAATAATAAAGGATTTGGACTTCTACAACAGAGATGTTCGATTCTCCTGTAAATCTCATATGCACTACATGAATTTCTCACAGCCATACTATTTTCTATAAGTTTGAAGATCTCATTTAACATTACCATATGCATCTCCTCCACATGCTCTCACTGTGCCAATTTGAGAGGGCAAGGAAGCACTGCAGTTCTAGGATGGACCAGTGGAATCAGTCAAGCTCTGACCCCAATTTGATCTTAAATGAATGGTAAATCGAATGACGACTGTCAAACAGCCGTACAAGCTCCCACAAAGCACGTGGATATTACATCATGACTAAGTTACTCCTGTCAAGTGCAAAACTAATGGAAAACTTGGAAAATATCTTAACTGTCTGACAGATAATTTAACCTTAAAGTACTTAACTGTTTAGGTTAACACCTGATTAGGCTCAATGGAGCTCACTAAGCTAGTTGGCTCTAGTGAAATGGGTAGACTGCCAGAAAATCCTCTTCACTGGCTACTCTAACAGCTTTAGCTTCTGTTCCCTGATGAATTATGTGCTCAGGTAAATGGAAACTATATCTTGCACCACTGTTATATGTGGGCTTTTAGTAATTTTCTGCTATCAGCTCCCATGAAGCAATGTCCACATATTGTCTATCTGAGCAGAGGTGACAATCTGGCAGGAAGGCAGGAAAACACATCTCACCTGAAAGCACCAAGCAGATTGCAGGCATTCCTTTGTAGTGTGGGAGCTACTACTGGTACCCTGGCAGTGAAGCACTGGATGCTGGGAGGTGTGCTTGGCTTGGGCATGAGGAAATGCGAGAAGAATCTAGATATCTGAATCAAGTGACTGATGTCAGGAAACCCCTCCTGGGTACCAGCTCCTGGAGATGAGAGTTTGAAGGCCTTGTTGGTGGCTGCTTTGGAGAGGGAAGTTGGCAGCTTGCAGAGCTGGCTGCCGTCTTGCGTGATTTGAGTCACAACACATCCATATGTTCAATAGGAAGAATTTCCCTGGGACCTCTCTGGCTTTTTACAAGTCAAAGGAAGATCTAAAACTTGACAAATGCAAAAAGAAGAAATCTCCTTGTTTTTCTCTAAACCAGCCAGCTCCCTGTTCCTTGTTAATGACAAGAATTTTATTATTACTAGAGGACGTACCACAACAATTACAAACTTTCAATTCAATTCGAGTTAAGGAGACTGGTCTATAGTAACATATTTATATGATTGGTTTCTAATGTTTGTAGTTAATTATAAAAATAACTCGCCTGCAGCTAACACATACACATCTATATTTAAATAAGTCTTTTTGGCTTCTTAAGCACATTAGCAAAGACAAAATTGCTGTTCTTTAATGTTTATGAATATTAACCATTAAACTAAAACCAGCGTGTAAACCTGTTCTTGCATCTTTAAATATATTGCAATCAAAACCAGTACAGCTGGGATGTACAAACCATTATGCAGAAACAGCTTGTGTGCAGTAAGCTTGTATTCTGCTCATATCTGAATCAACTTTCACCTGGAGACAAGTGAATTAGAGACCTGTGTTGAAGTCTCTTAATCGCAAATGCCTTCTTGTCAAATGACCAAATAAATGGGGATAGTCCAGACGTAGAAGAACCTGCCATTAACATCACGCTGTTTGATGGTAATCCCGTCTTGAAAGAACTCCATAACAAACACCCTACAGTATTTCTTTGCTGTATGAAACACTGTCATTGTCCAGATCTTTTCAAAATTATCATACTGCTGGAGAAACTGCAGGAAGTACTGAAGGCAAACAATGTCCATTAATCCACATTTCCCCTGTCCCCCACACACTGACTCAAAGTTCAAGATCTGGAATTTTAAGGTCATTGACTCCTCCCCCTCCTTGCATCCTTTAATACAAGCGGGACAGGCAGGTTTTCTTTGCTCTCTGTGCAGCATAACCAGTGTATCTTTCCAACGTGACACATGTACTTCAGAAAATGCTTCCAGTTCCTGTCTTCAAATAGAGACCTCTCCCACCTAATGCTGTGGTAAGAGGAGATCCCTGACCTACCCTTCATGACACTTGAACTCTGGAAAATAGAAATAACATAATCTGGGACACAGAAAACTAGTCTCTTCCCCTACATTGTTCCTTCCCAAGTGTAGCAACAATTTCTCTTACGGTATCTCAACAGCAGTTCAGAAACTTTGTGCTGATAAATCTGGGAAAGGGATATTTGCACAGACAAACACTTGCCAAGACACACAGCACAGCTGCAGCAAAAGTTCTCAGCCACTAACTGGAAAATATGCGACATGTTCTCTGGCCAGATCAGATTTTTAGCAGGCTTTGATTTGAAAGGCAGCATCTGTAAGTCAAACACTTGCATTTGTTAAGAAAACAGATGCATTCGTTTCCCAGCAAAAATAAGGAAAACATGGTCAAGTTCAGAGGCAGAAAGGAAATTGAGAGCATTTTGCCACAGTGGAACTTTAACATTTTAGACTGCATCAAAAGGTATGAATTACCTTGATGTGCCCTTGATTTTTCTGCAGTACTCAAATAAGTAAGCGACAGTTTCCCCAGAAGAGTAAAATATCTGTGAATTCCAGATTAAACCCACAAATATTTCTTTATCTGTTCAGACCTGTTTCAGGAAGATAAGTGTATTCTTTCTTTAGCCGAACCCTTATGATGCCCCCAAGGATGATTTGCATCCTGGTCCCTGATGCATGAAGGTTGGAGCCTCAAAGTCCTACTGAAGTCAATGGGACTCAACTCTGGTGTGAACGGCATCAACATAAGCAGTCAGGAGAGAAACTGTGACGCATTTTTCTGACTGAAAATAATTCATGTGTTATGTGCTGTGATCTATTGCAGAGCAGTAAAAGTCTTGGTTTCCATCAGAACATTTAGCAAAAGAGTTTTCAAGGGTTTTTTGATTGTTTTGACAATCTCAACCTCAGGCTTTCAAAGACAAGCATTTACATTGCATAACTGAACGGCTCAGTATCTTAGTAAGCCCAAAACAGTAATAAAAGATGAAGCTGTGATGTGGTCTGAGAGGGAACAGGAAATGTTGTACCAGCAGCAGGAACACAGACAAGTACCCCATCTCAGGAGCAGAATCTAGCCAGGTGCTGAAGACCCTGGAAACTCTACTGAGATTTGGGGACATCCTGTGAAGCGAGTGTGCTTGGCTCTTTTCAGAATGAAATCAGATGACTGGCAATTGCTCAAACAGTGTGCTGGTGGGAATTGCATTTCATTTCACGTGCTTCCCTTGCAGCTCTTCAGTGTTAAAATCATGACCTTCTGGGTTTTTTTAAGATGAATCACAAAGGTAACAAAAAAAAAAAGAAGAAAACAAACAAACCAGACCTGGGTAAGATAAACCTGGAGCAACAGAAACAAGTCCCAGTTAGTGCTGCTTATAGAAGGAGATACTGTAAAAAATGTCTTTGCTTCTCCTCAGCCTACAGGAAAGCTGGTGCTTTACACAGAGCAGCCACAGCTCATGGTCATGGGGCCCCTCATGTACATTCACTCCCAAAGATCTGAAGTCTTTCCTTTACTCAGGCAAGTTTTCCAGCCATATGAATATGTAAACAGAACATTTTCCTATATATATATATATATGTAAAACTGTTGACATGCGTTTAAATAGTCTTTGTCATAGTATCCTGTACACGCTAGCAGGAAGCCTGTCCAGCTTTCTATGTGTCATTCGAAATAAATATTTGTATTTAAATTCTATTGTGTTACCATATATCTTTAAGCAGATTGGCACATTTTAAAGTATTTACATATATTTGAGACACCACTAAATGTATTCGGGATGGTGGGTGAGGAAGGCACATGTGCAATCCATTTTTCTGAAGTATGAATGCTTACATTTTTGTTGTTGCTGTTGAGGAAAATAAGACTGCTTCAACAGATAGGGGCATCTCCTCCATCTTCAGGCATTGCTAATGTGTATCAATTGCCCAGCTCGTGGGATATGCATGAGTTATTTGTTCTGTACTGTCTCAAAAATGCAGTTCTTCAGTGATTTTATATTTTTTTGTAAAGAGAGATGAAGCAGCGCACATCAGGCTATTATGAAATTATTTCCACACCTTTCTCATGTGAGAAAGATCCTCTCAATGTCTTTTCAAGAAGCCAAAGTAGGCTTTCAGAATGTATTTTTCAGAAAAAAATCACCAACGACCAAACAAGCCAACACAGAGAAATCAAGAAGAATGTGATCAAAAGAGGAGTAAAGGGATATGGCTCGATCAGAGACAGGACATAAATAAGGACTGATTTGATCCCATCTTTATATTTTTCGTAAGGTACTTAACAATTCAAAGCTTGCTATATATTCATGAGGCAAGGTCCAAGCATTGGTTTGCCTATCAGCCTGCCCCTGTTTGCAGACTGGAGTAAGCCAGCACAGACATAAGGATAGAATATATACCTGTATCCTTCATAACCCCTGCTGATACACACTCATTCCAGATTGTTCACACCCTCATGTCTTTTTTTTTTTAATTTTTAAAGCCCCAGTTCTGCAGTCATCATTTACACATCGCTTATTCCTAAATCTTATCCTTTCTGATAAGAACAACTACTCAGGGAGTTTATGACTCTGCTCAGGGACAGCAGGACAGGGGTCACAGACCCAGGCTGCACAGAGGATATTCAGTGCCTGTGCTGAACACACTGTGGGATCTTTGTGATGTGGCTGTCAACTTTACCTGACACGGTATACTCTAGCAATAAAGCCTGATCTTACTTAAACCTCTTATCCGAGGACCGTATTTCTTTGCCATATATCTTCAGCTATAAAAATTAAGAACACTCTGATCACATGCATAATATCTCATGTTCAGATATGGAACAGAAGGCATGGTTCACTACTTCTTCATCACCCTGTGTTTTCCTGAATCTTGAAAATAGCCAATAAAATAAAAGAAATTGCAATTCTCATTGACCACCAGGCTGCAACATTTCCTACACCTGCCCCATATGTAGGTGAAAAGGCACCAGCTTCTGCTTGCTTCACCCACATCTGAACACTGGGTAGGGTGACATGGATGGTCCAAACAGTATCAGATTGTACATTGCTTTTTTTCCTAAAAATGGCATCTTAATGACTGCTTTTTTAGTAATGACAACAGAATCTTTTAATGGCACTGTTTCTGCCTCCTAACGAATTGGACAGATCAGCGGTAGATAAATATCCATTCTTGTAGACAGCTAGTTAAGAACTTTCATCATCTAGGACGTGCATATACCTCCAGCTTGAAGTTCTCCTGGGAAGTGCAGCCATGGGTGGGCCAGCTGAGCCGGGGAGCCCCAGACTCACGGCTGGGTACCTGTGCTGTCATCTGCCTTACAGATATTCAGCAGAAATGGCAGCACTTCACACCCCACCCCACTCTGGCAGAGTCCGTCTGAATTTCTATTTCTGACTGCACAGCTGCCAAACAAGTCTTAGATGGACAGGAGATATTTCTGGTCTGCACAGCTCAAAGATCTCTCCTGTGATGGACTGCTCAAGTTGGTGAAAAGTTCCTTCAGCACTTAATCAAATATGATTAAATACTCCAGCATTTTCAAGTAACTGATTTTGCTTTTACTCATGCTGCACAACAAGGGTTTATTAAGGCATGTCATTAGAATGCAAACTAAAGACTGTATAGTGAACACATGAGCAAGCTGTCCCTAAATGACCTTGATTTTCAGCCACATAATTTTGCTTGCAGGCCAGCATGCATTAATTCGGGATGCTCCATCGATCGTTATATATTGCTGCTGAATTATTTATCTGCTGCACTGGACTGCTGTCTGTGCTCTCTGAGCCTTTGAGGAAAGAGTAGCACGTGAGAAGGGCTGGATGGTTCAATACACAAGGTTGGATGATAGGAGACCACGCTTATAAATCCAGTGTACTGGCTAATTTGCCATGTCACTTCACTGGGCCTGGTCTCACCTTCCCACTTCTGCCTGGTTTAGCTGTGATTATAAATTCTTTAAGGCAAGGACCATCCTTCAGTGAGTGTTTCTACTCCTGTGCCAGAAAAAGAAAACTACTGATACTTGTTGTAGGTAGGGAAATTGTTCAGCACTAGAGACCAGCTTTAAGGACTCTGTCTTCATATAATGGGTCCAGGAGCACCAGGGTCTCTCTAACTCTCCTGATACCTGCTGCTATCAATCCTCTCTCAACCTTCTCACTCTTTCAAGTGCAACAACTCATAAAGCGTTCAACCCTAACAAGGCAGCCAGCTTCTAGTCCCTGTTCAAATCCAGCTGTCTTTGTACCAAAGCATACCTACAGTTTCACATTTATTTGCAAGAAAAAGGCTCTTTACCTCCTCTCTTGGACTGGTCACATCAGGGTTTTTTAATGACTTCTCTTAGATTCCCAGTTTCCAGGTTGATTTGGCACTATTCAAGCCTCTCTCACCCAGTTGCTCCTCTACTGCCTTCAGTTAGGGAGGCTGAATGAGACTAAAGGATGTAATCTTACACAGAAGTGAAATGTTACTATTTGCATGGGGAAACAGAAAGCTAAAGGAGAGTTGCTAAATGGTGCAAAGATCTACTGAAGGGAAGGTCTTTACAAACTCCAGCCTGACAGCATTTCTTCCCTTGTGAATGACCTGTTCTTCACCACACATTTAATGTCTTAAGTCTTCCGTTTCCTATTGACTTTGGACCATCCCATAAGCTTTCCCAAGGGCAGGACGATCTGCACATTAGAGTTTACCTGCACAGCTTCACATGCTTTGCTGTAATTTGAAATATCTGTGTGCTGGAGTAAAATGCTGGCCAGATCATGCTCATTAAAATGAGTTGTATAACTTACAGTCTGCTTCTCCCCCAGAGCACAGGAGAGCAGTACATGTCCTGGATTTGTCCTGGCAGCTTATCCCACCTTGTCATCCTCAGGGAAGAGCCTGGCATATGATGGCCATTTAAATTCTCATGATGGTGGCATTCTGAGGCAAATAAGAAGGGAAAGACTTGCAGGTCTCCTGAAGCAGCAGCAATGTTCAGCTCGTGTGCAAATCAGAAGGATATGGACTCCCCTTGTCTACTGCCTGCTCATGAGCAAACGTGCATCAACTTGCATATGCACCCCTCACGTGCATAGTGCCCCACAGGTAGTGGGTCTGTGCAGCCTGCTCAGCCCAAAAGAGCAGGATCAAATCTTGTAAGTCCTCAGGAGAAAGGAATTCACAGATCCCAGCAGCAACAACAAACTAACTGGGGATAGGAGGTAGGGCTCCAAGAGATAGTTTCTAAACCCACCACTCATTCAATCCTCTGATGGTCTGGATTGCCCCAGCTGGGCAAAGAAGATAGACAGTTACCTTCTCTATACTTCTTACACGAGCACTTGGCAGAAGAAATTATTCTCACTATTCAACAGACAGAAATCTAAAGGATTATATATACAGGTCACCTCCAGCTGCACTACTTGGGCAGCAGCAGGAGGAGGAGAACATGCTGCCGGGGATGGCCATTTGATGAGCATCCTTCCAGCTCCCACAACAGAGCAGCAGGGCTCTGACCCACTGACTTTAAACCAAAATCTTAAAGCTTGAGCTTTTGCTCTAGTGCAATAAGAGAGCCGTTGTGACAATAACGGCAAGAAATACAGCAGGTTCCCAGGTATCTTATTAATGAGAAATATTAAGCTGAGCGAGTGATATGCTTCAGCTTTTACCGAACCAACACCCACAAATAAATATACTTGTTCCCACGAATAGGGATTCATTCTTCAGTTGAATGAGTCTATAATTTAATCCATTGTTACACCCTAACCAGAGCCAGTATTTAACATCTTTTCTAATCAAGCTATAATTTAATACTTTTTAATTTCTTTTAAATTAGTTGAAATCAGTTCATTTTTTCTTTTATTAAGGAAAGTTCTCCTTTTTGCCTATGATTGAGTTTGATCTGGCTTTGTTAGAGCCCTCTTAAGATATACAGTACACATTTTTGTTCTTCTTATCTAAGTTTCCAGGACTTGATCAATAGCGGAGCATATTTTTCTATCCAAGAACTAACCAAATTTATTCAACAGATTATACATTAATTTTACCATTAGAACATAATATGAGCAGATAATCCACAAAAATGCTTCAGATTTTTTGAAAGTGAATTTAATTATAACTAGTAATGTGCATTTGAGAATTATAATTATGAAAAGTCATGTTCTATAAATCTGAAATGACAGATTATATTTCAAAGCCTTATTGCAGAGGAATTAGAGTACCGATTTATTAGTTGTAAATGTCTGATTATTGCAGCTTTGCTAAAAAACATGATCACAGCATATTCTAGCTGGATTTAACATGTTTAATCCTTCTGACAAGAATCGTATTTTGAACAGAAAGCAGCACTGTGTTAATTTGTTTATGAGACAGATTTAGACAACTAATCTTTGTCTTATGTTCCCCGAACAGTAATAATTCAAAAACACTTTACATATTTGTATTTTTCCAGCTGCAGACGACAGCTGATTATGCAATTTGCATTCGTCTATAAGCACTGGGCACTAGGAATGGTGCTGCACACATCTGCAATGTCCCTGCTGCCGAAGGACACCCCGTACAGACGGAGCCTCAGCCGCCTCTGCTGAGGGTTTCTCTGCTCCCAGGGAGCAGCCTGCACAGGGCAGCCCTGATACTGGGCAGCTCTCTTCTGCCCCACAGACAAACACTACAACTTCTCAGCAAATCCAAAAGTGTCAAGAAAACTTCATGTGCTGGCATTGACTGAAAAGAAAGCCCTTGTTCAATTACCCAAACGAGATGGGGGATGGGATGGGATGGGTGTTCCCCGAATCTGCTACTGTTACAGTTCCTAATGGGGATCCCTCAAGGAAAAGATGTGCTGTGAAAATAGACATTTCTGCATCTGTCAATTGTAAAGCTTTAAATGAGGACATTTACCAATCAGGAATGCCTTGCTACTAAACTATATGATATATATTACAAAAAAAAAAAAAAAAAAAAAAAAAAGAAAGAAATCTTTCCACTGGACTTAGTTTTCATACGCATTGTTGTTAAAAACCTATTTCTTTTCATTGTATAGCTGAGCAGAGAGAATCAACTGTTTGTCCAGATACCTCTTGTCTGGATTTGTGTTAGGAATTAGAATTCATCTCACCCTTCTGGTGGTTATTTCCTGGCCAGCGATACCGTGTCAGTTTGGGTACAATCTCACTTGTTTGTGGGGATCTCTACCTCTCAGATGATCCAGTAGAAGTCCCTCAGACTTCTGAGGTAAAGGTTCATGGTTTCCAGGGCAGAATCCAGTAATTGAATGGCACAGACCTCACTAGGCTCCCAGAGACTCCCATCACCCATTCACACCCATCCATCCCTGCGGCCCGTGAAGGTGAGAAGCAGATTGAGGGACCACACTAACATGGATTTACATCTTTTTTCCCTTCTTAGGCATTTTCAAACCCCCAGTCAAATCCAAAAGCAACATAAGTGCTGCACAAGCCTACAAATATTCCAAATTCTGCTTCTTTCTGGAAAGGGAAAACATATTTCTGCAATGATGATACCAGGCCCCTAAAAGTCTTATTGGTATATAGGTATAATCGGAGTAACAAAAAGGAAACAGACTTTATTGAATAAGAACTGAAAGATCCCATTACAGCCTTGCCATTCAGTTGTCTATCAACCCGCACTACCTGGCACACATTCATTTGCTGTTACATAGTTTCTAAAAATAGATGGAAAAATGAAAAAAGTCCTGATGACAGCCTGAACTTCAAAAAACCCACCTCCCTTTCCACCCAGTATAATCTGGCAGCACTTGGCAATCACTGATTTTGTTCATTCATCACAGGTGCCATGAACTGAGCTGCGGGTGGGTAAGGGGATAGCAGCTTGCAAGCCACCCAGCCCAGGGCTTTACACAACAGCACAGTATTTCATCGGTCAGCTGTGTACAGCGAAAATCCAGAAGCAACAGACCACTTGCTCAAGACCAAAACATGTGAATATCCCTGGAAGTCTTTTCTACAGCATCTTTCCCAGCTTGTATTGCTTATCTCCAGTGGGGAACCCGTTTGTGACAGTACTGCAGTGTTGAGGTGGGTTGCAACGTGTCGACCTCGCCATTCAGTACAAGCTTTCCTGACAACAAACAATCCTCCTACCATCGTAGCAAATGTAAATGATGAAAATTCCCTTGTTTACAAAAGAATAAAATTATCTCCACCTCTACAATGGACAGGGCTTGGCAACTTGACTCGTCTAACATGTATACTCACCATGCACACAGAGTGTTTCATTTGGCTGTAATCAGGTTGGCTCCATCCCCAAGAGGGTTAACAAATGTGGGTTTTATTCCGACAAATAGACCTGTTTTGTCACCCATAACAACTGAATGTGAAGAGAAGAACCTTAAAGAAACTTATGCTGCAACACAAGTTTCATGTAGTGCAGGAGGACTCCTCAAGGAGCAAAGTGTTTGCAAGGGGGGTTAGCAGACTTTGATCCACACCATCTGACACTCAGTGAGCTAGACTGCCTTGAAGACAATATTTACTGTACCCTTCATGGAAAGATTAAGATACACAATATAAAAGAAAGAAACATTTGCTTGTCTTTCACTAATTCTGTTGTTATTTTTCTATCTATATATTCATCCAGAGAGTGAAATACAAAAGGCTGCATCCTTCTCTTAAGAGTGTAAATCACTCTTCACACTCAGAGGAGAACCTTTTCAGGTTCTCTAATACCAAATAAATCTGAGAGCCAGACTCTTTTCTCTTTTCTTTTCTTTTTTTTGGTCTTCTTTTATAATAAAGGTCTTTTGACATCCTTTAGCAAAGACAAAGGATATACACTGGCATGCCTCAGCCAGCATGACAGCAAAACCTACCTGAGAAACCAGGCAAGTATGTTGTCCCGTGCTGAGTTCCAGGAGGCTGTGGTTACATTCCTAATTTAAAGCTGGCTCAGATGCATCTACGTGAACTACAGCCCTGCACGACTGCACAGCCATATCCAAAGAAACACACTGAATTCTTTGGGAGTTGCCAGTCCAATTCCTGCAAAGTCAAGAGGTTTGCTAGCAAAAAAAGTTGAAAAAGTCTTACAGACCTACTTCTCTGGCAGGTTTAAGGCAAGTGCTCGCCTATCTTCATTCAGAATCTGACCTTTTCTCATGCTGTGAAGTTTTTAAATAATTGGTACATTGTGAAGCTAGTAAAAATGTAATAGGTTGATTTTAACAAGAACTGTATATAATCCATATATTATATTCAGCATCTCTTAGAGCAAAAAATAGGACAGAAAAGCTGCTACAGTTTTTCTCAGTCCATGCAATTGGGTTACTCTGCTTCTCTTCAGAGTCCAAATGTATGCATGGTAGGCCAAATTGCTCCCTGGGGTGGTTTTATTTGCTTGAAGGGACAAACTTGGCAAGGAATATCTTAGGACAGACTCCAAGTACTCTAATTCTGCTCGCATTATGTTCAATTTGCTTATTTCTATGTTTTTGACACTCATTTCATCCTTCTCCAGCTTCTTTTTCCAACTCAGCAGTTCTTACACTGAGCTGCTCAGCGTTTTGCTGTAGCACAAATATCCATCCCCAGTATCTTTACACAAGTCAATGACTGAAAGCAGTGGTGCTACAGCTTCATCCCCTCCCCAAGGGAATTCAAACAACTAAAGCTGTTTTTGCATGGTGAGAGATAGAGGCTAAGGGGAAGGGATCTCAGGGGTGCCTTTTCCAGCCTTCTGATTTGGCTTATTTTACCAAATAAGCACCAATCTGGTATGAATTTTGGATGCTTTGTTGCCTTTTTTTTTATTCTACCCTTACTAGGCACACTCACCTCCCTGCCGCCAGGCTGCAGAAATTCTTGTTAACAGCGTTGTTACAACTATACCATCCCTGGCTTGTAAGCAAACTAGGTAAGAATATTTGCTATATTATAGTTTACACCAGATAAGATGGGGAATGGTCCTGTAGAACAGCTTTTCAACTTCTGCAAGTCATCATGGCTCAGCTGAAATTAGTGGCACTGTCACATTTTATAGCTGGTGGGGGCCAGGCACCCAGCAAGTTAATTGACAAGCACGTCCCCAAAAAACGCATGCAGCTTTCACACCAGTCTTGGACTTTGGAGGCTTTTGTAAAAAATCTGAAGAACAGGCTACAATTCAAATACACTTGAAGATACATCTGAGTCTTACCCACATCGGTATGAGGAAGACACATCCTGATCTGGGAGCTAGCACGAACTTACACAGTTATCACAGACTTAGTTTTCAAGCATCTAGGGGAAACCATCTCTGTCCCCTATGCTTACCACAATGATCAAAGGCAGCTGGGGGTCACCAAAGACTGAAGGAACTGATATGAAGAGGAAAAGACAATCTTTTTTAGAAATTGCTTAATAATAACGATGCCACAGTATTGGCAATCTTGCATACATGGCAGGGAACGCCTCCCTTCCCTCCCCAGGGCTTGAGCAAAACCAGGCTTGTCAGTCTGGCTAAACCCAAGGAGTGCCTTTAGACACACCGAGCATCCTAGTTCAGGAGTGGGTTTGATTACTTGATACATAATAAATTATCCAAAAGCAACCTTTGAAGACATACAACCCCTAACACTTTAAAATTAAGACTAAATTCAATTTAGAAAAATTGTAAAACAGTTTCCCTGAAATTAATCTTAAATGAAGTTTCCTGCTTGGCCTCTCGCTCGCTGCGGATAATCAATCTCGACGTGGCTGTGTGAGAAACAGAGGCTACTGAAAGGGAAGTGAAATTAAAGAGAGGAGCTAGGCCAGCAACACGAAGAGAGATATCTAATTATCAGCATTTTATTAGAAACAATTAACTAATATTCAATTAGTTGCTGTCCCTGAAGCAAAGTGACAGTTAGGAAAACAGAAAAAGAACCTTGACAAGGTGTTCATTTTCTAATAAATAGGAGATGATGGGAATCATTTATTGGTGTTTTACCCCTGGTCAGAGCCTTGGGGCAACTCACCCAGCATGAGGCAATGGGACTGGCTGGTTGCCAACATTAACTGTACTTATTACATTCATGCCATGCAGAACACATCCATCTCCTGCTCTGCCTTGACATCCCATTTATTCTGAGATTCATTTGTCATGTCCCCGATCACCAAAATGAATAGAAACTTTCCAGCATGATGGATTGTGGTTCTAATTAGGATTAAAGAAAAGATCCACACTCAAGTAGAGCCCTTTTTCTTTTTCTTCTTCTCCTAATAAAATAGTATTCCCAGCCAACTTTGTGACTAATGTCCTTTTGTGGTGGTTGTCCACTGTAGGTCATCCAGTCAAAAAGAAACAGGAGTCCTTCAAGAATGGATTTTTCCTCCCCTAAGATCTACACAAATTACAAAAAGGAGTCCAGACACACTGAATACTATGCACACACAGTTTGTCGATGTGCAGCAGATGTCCGGAATACCAAACTTTGGACAACATTCATCCCTTCTTTGTTCCCAAATTTCCTTTAACAAATACTTTAACAAATACTAGCAGATACTCCAAATGAGGAAAAAGCTATAATTTGCCTGGCAGCTATTAAAATTGTTGATAAAGAAATCTAATTTTGGTTGAGTTAAATTTGACGTCAGCATTTTAAAGTCACGGCACTAAACAAAGTGCCATCATTCCAAACTAAGCTTAACATACACTTTGTTGCCTCTCATTATCAGCACATATATTAGAAGCACCCATACGTCATGATACAACTGAGATTTTTTTGAAGTGCCCTCTGAGGTCTTTCCCATGTTTCTCATGTATCAGTACTTTAAATAATTGCATCTTTATTATGATAAAAATGCAGTTACTTTTCGTAGCAATCTTAGCCCGTTTTCTGATCATTTGCATGTCTCTGAGTTGAACTCCAAACCTTGACAGTACAAAGGAATCTACAGAGTGTAGTGAGGGCAGCGCTATTTTGTTTGGAAAACTTTTAAAGTCAGGGATAACATCTGAGCTAGTGGTAAGTAAGAAAGAACTGGTAATGCCACAAGCAGAGCACCTTAACCAATAAAGACATTTGAATGCACTGAGAAATCACCCATTCTAATTTGCATTTCAGTAGAGAAGAAAGTAGAGTATGGTTACAGAAGTATCCTGTTAATTTGTAGATGCATGAAGAATACCCCAAATCATTAAAATGAAATGATGACTACTTAAAAACACCAAGAAGGGTGTAGGTTCACTTACTACAAGATGTACTTTAAGTGTTAATTATCAACAATCTGCTACAAAATCTTCTGTATTTCAGAAGATGAGCACTCTGTTCAATTTATTATCAGCACTACCTTTACACAGCAGAACACAACACTTTTATTAGAAACAATGGAAACATTTCACAAAGAGTCTGTTTCAATATGTAGTATTTAAAGCACACCTCTTTTTGGGTAGGGAAAAGAATAACTTCCTAACTCTCCCAAAATAAAGCATTTCAGATTATCCTGAAATTTAACTTCATGTCCTCTGTAAAGTTTAAATAAACTAGATGCCAAAAGAAATTTCAGGGCAAAAAAAAAAAGCATATGAATTTGAAAAATTTCTGTAACAGGTCCAATTTCTCATGGCCTTGTCCATGTGCTGCGTCCATGCAAACACACCTGGCCACATAAAGGCAGAGCAGCCAGCAAGCCCTGCACCATCGCTGCAGGAAGAGCAGGGCAATGCCCATTGGCAGCAGCGCTCTTCATTTGGATCAGCTTGTCCCCTTGCCATTTACTATGACCAAAGTAATCTCCACTTTATCTCCTGAATATTAGCTTTTATCTTGAAGTGAGTATGACTAACTTTGTGTCGGACATGTCATTTTTTCAACCATAAAACCCCTATGTGTAAGAATCCAGTGATGTTTTCCTTTCTTAGTGCTAGAAGATGGGCAGCAAGTGTGCGTAGGTGCAAGAACAGCTACTCTAAATGCACGTTAGCATAAATGCACAGGAAATAAGGTTGTTAGGCTTTGATAAAAGCCCACTAATTGAAGTGATACTTTCAGTGAGATTTGGATCATTGTACCATGCTTGCTTGGGCCTATGCTGGTACTGAGCCGTTTCTCCCTGATGTACCTTCCCAAATTAGAATTTTATCTTTTCTATTTCTTCTCAATTATTCTATGTAACTTCACGAATACACGATGGCTTTATAACATTAATTTACTATGTAGCTAGCTCCTTTGTCACTCATTTCATACAACACTGAAATGTTCCCAGAAGCAACAAAGAAGTCTAACTTTAACACTTCTCAAACACAAAACATAGAATCGTTTAGGTTGGAAAAGACCCTTAAGGTCATTGAGTCCAACTGTTAACCCAGCGCTGCCAAGTCCAGCACTGAACCACGTCCCTCATTGCCACGTTACATTGAGGTATTGTATCCGGATAGAACAGGAAAATGTCTTCAGAGGCTGCTCATCCTGCTAGTCCTAGGTTGCAGTTTCTCTCAGATCAGTGTATCCACAGAGACATGTCATATTCTCACTCATCACATAAAGATGAAAAAAGGTAAGCTCATATACAGCTGGCCTGGTCTTGACACCACCCCTCACCCTCCAAAACAAGAACAACCACCCAAAACTAACCAACCAAACAAAAACAAAACAAAGAAAAAAAAAACAACAAAAAACCCCAACAATAAAAACAAAACAAAAAGAAGTATAGGTGGGTCTGTAAATAACCAAAAAAAAGTGTCTATCAGTTGCTAAAGGCATTGGGGCCTTGATGGCTCCTGTACTGGCACTAGCAAGTTTCCAAAGATGTAACCTTCACTATATTCTGAGAGTAACACTCCTGTATAATTTAAATGAGCACTATAAATTGTCATTTAAATTGCATGAGAATCTGAGATAAGGTTGGCAGAAGATCCAGAAAGAGCCCTTGAGTGTCAGATTAACACAGCAGGCAAGGGACAAAACCAGGCACTTTCTTTTCTTTTTGACTAAAAATCTCGTGGAGAGAAACTCAAAGCTTCTCTAATTCCTGACCGTTTGTTTCAATGAAGAACAAGCAATCTGCAAGCTTCCACTATAATTGATCAGTGTTTAAAATGAACAAACTGTAGATTAATATAATATACTCAGGGCAGAAAAGCAAGATCTTGAAGAGCACTCTTCGAAGCAGATCCCTCGCTTCCACAAAGATGGATAATTTAATCTTTGTCATTGGCCTGTCTCTGTCAAAGAGAACAATGGATAGTCTATTCGCAATTGATGACTATATAGAAATTAATATTAGTAAAAGGTGTCCATTTAGTGTCTCACCTTCTGTGCTAAAGGTGACATCCATGATGGATGCATCCCAAGACAATGGATTTATCTTTAAAATGGAGTAATTACACAGTGGATGCATGGGTGACATAATGACATTGTGGTTTTATATTAATAAAAGAAAGAAATATTCCTTCTGAAGAAGGAAAAAAATATGACTAACATGGTCATTTATGAGATTTTGGCAGCTACTTTGTAACTGCACTAAGCACTTTTGAATTGTTCGGTTACAAATTAGAGTCCTACACGGTTTAAGTAATTCACGATTACCTTTTATGTGACAAACCCCAGTTGACAAAATGTAAGGTGCTCACAAACTCCTGAATCTCCCACCTTTGTACGGGGGCATTTAAAATAGGTGGCCCCAAGTTACAGAAATAAGAGGTAAAGCAGACAAGATCTGAGGGCAGGAATAAAGAGATGTGACTTTACTTCTAGCTCTACTGCTGGCCCATCTCAGGGCCACTGTTTTTCACGTTTAGCAAGCGAACATCTCAGTGCTCCCTTCTCCTGTCCTGGGAAATCCAGCCCTGCCTCCCAGAAGCATTTGCAAAATAACCCGTCACTTCAGGAACTCAGAGGAAACTCATCTGGTGCAGATGTTCTACAAAAACAGGCCTCAGGTCACCAATTCAACATCCCCCCAGCATTAAACATCATCTCTTCATAGCGTTATTTATCACTGTGTTGTGCTAGTGCTTAGAAGAATGACACACATTTGGTGAGGTGAGGTTTGTGACTTGGTTTTTACCTCCCAATCAAAATGCACAAGCTTGCTCATTACTAAAACCTTTTTTTACGTCCCGTGTCTAATGTTTCAGTGTGATCCATATTGCTGGTTTATGCAAATGTAAAACAGAATTCAAAATACAGTATCTACTATAGAAAAGTTGAAATTATCTTGGTTTGAAGCTTTCTTTAAAACAGAAAACTGTATTTTGAAGTAAAACTGGCCATCCTTTATGTTGGTCCCAGAGAATGTATAATTTGACTGAAGGAAGACTTGTTAATTTATAACTCTGTCCTCCTGAATAACCAGGAAACTGAAACTAAACCCCCTGTTATTTTTACAGTCTCCCGTAATCTCTGGGACTTCCAGAAGTTTAAAACGCAATCTTTGGCAGATGTTTTCACCATCAGAATCAAGGGTTGGTGAGTAGGTTTTATTTTATATGCATACATAAAAACATTCTCAATTTTAGTATTTGAAGATCGTAAGTAACTAAAAGCAAACAATGTAATATTTATTAAAAAGGCAGTAAACATTCACTTATATTAAGCAAGAAGCCAAAATGCACCCTCTGTAACTTTGCCGCGGTTTCCACAAGAATTAACAGCAAACTTTAGATGCCAAAATCATGCAATTCTGAATCGTAAGGAACAATATAAGGTTTCTTTTTAATAATACATCCTACCTGGGTTAGTTCTTATCCATACACCAAGCTATAAGAGTTCAAGTATGGACAGTAATACGCAGACTAAAAATTATTTTAAGTCTTCACTAGAAGGTGCAGCAGAACGAAAATGCCCTGTCTCTTCTTTCAGGAAAACACCGCGTTTTGTGCACACCAGTCAAACTGCCTGATACCCCTCAATAAACCCCTGTTCAGTTATGAAGCTTTACCTAAGCAGGCAGTCTTTTCAACAAACTTCTGAAACTGTTTTATCTGGAGAGCTCCCATTCCCAGCTCCTAAATTGTGCTAAAAAGGCAGCTAAAAAACATGAAATACTTTCCAACTTCTACTTTTCTATTAATCCACAGCTACAGCTGCCACAGGGATTGTAAGAGCTTGGCAGTGTGATGGGAGTAGACCACAAAAAACTACATTATGATGGAGTCCACAGTTGGAAGGCATTTGAAGTCTACATTTAAGAACAGAACAAATACTCGCTTTGAGTTTAAAGCAAAGATTCAATATCATTTCTCATTTTAATTTGAATTAATTTGCTGAGCCATGCTTCATATACTTTCCTTTCAAGGCTGACTGTTAATTTAGTAAAAGACACATCTTCAACTGCTCAAAGAGGAAATGTTTCCAGCCCTAGGTAGACATTCAGTCACCTCTTCCCAGGTCATCAGGCTGGAAGTTAATGACTAAACCCATCACCCTACTTGAATTTTCTGGCTTGATAGGCAGAGGGCTTTTCTCGCAGGTTTTTCACAAAGTGCAGTTCAGGCAGAAAAACACGTAACAAGACCAACGGGAGGGATTTGGTGTTTCTCCAAACAAATTTCTACTTTCTTCCCGTGAACAAACTTGTGCAAAACCTGAAATATTATCCAGAGACATCTCTCCTACTTCCAATCCATTAATTATCCTATTAATGCCAGTCATTTAAATGCCAAGAAGTTGTTCAGATCTTTAAAGGAGACACTCAGCTATAGTAACTAGGAAGCAATTTGCCAAGACAATTCTGTTAAGATTACGAACTACAAAATACATCCAAATAAAATGGTTTCTACAGGAGTAAGCTATAGCTACAAAGATCATATCAAAGGTATACAAGAGGCATTGAGTTATTTGACGGTATGTCTGAAGAGCTTATAAATTTTGTTTAAAAGTATGCTGCTATTATTATGAAAGTGGTGCATCGTGGCCTAAGGATGCAAGAAAAACTGTGCTGTTAAGAGAGAAGAGAGGAGCAAAGCTTCACAGTAGGGAGAAATCAACTTATCTGAAGGATCAGCCAAGGTTAAACTAGTACAACTGTAGGAAAACTAAGAAATGAAATCCAGGACTGAATTATGAACATCTTTTTTTCTCACTCCCCAAGTCCCTCCTTCTCCAGAAAATGAAGGCTGGCTCCCAAACCATGTTCATATGTATTTTCAGAAGCAGTTTCCTTCTCAGTGTGGTCCCAGAACTTGGAGAGGTACTAGTGACTACACACAACTTGTTTTTATGTATCAAATTTTACATGCCCAGTGTCAAAGGCAAGATTTTCATATTTAGAAAGTGGAACCAAGGTTAAGGCAGGGATTTTGAGACCTAGGGAACTTAGTCTTTAAAGTTCTACCAAATTAAATTAATTCCATTTAATTTGATTTAATGATAAAGTGAGAAGGATCACCCTCAAAACATCTATTCTTTTGAGAGTTTTGTTTTACCTGAACCGTATTTAGTCCCCTTTAAGACACCATTTCAGCAGCAGTCTTTCAGATATTCCTTACTTTTGCAGCACACATTTATCCAATCACTTGACTCTGCAGCCTCCAACCACTATTTCATGTTTACTGGGATTGCGTGTTCTTCCCTCTTACAGACACCTACCAGAAAATATAGAAAATGCTAGGAGAAAGCAGATTCTTTTAAATTAATATTTAAATGTAATGCTCTGGATTTTAATGAGTCTGTTTATTTACATAACTTGTTTAAATGATGTATTTCTGCAGATGTTTCTGGTACAGCTAGTAGGATGGGAATGTCCTAGGAGACCTTGCCTTCTGTGTATAGTTGGATTATAAAATTTACGACTTTTTCACAATCTAAACAACCTTTGTTTTATTTGTAAAATAAATCCATTTAAAACCCACTTGATCTTCAGCTCATCCTTTTACTGGATTTTATTCTTAGCCTTTTTTCCATTGTGAAGGGAAAAATGGTACTGAAATGCACCTAAAGACTAAAGGTGAGAGTGTTGACCTCTCTTCCGAGTCATGTTACGGAGCCTGGTGCGGTGCAGGCGCGAAGGCAAGACCCCTGGTTCTGCTGCTCTGCTCCAAGGCCACTGCAGCTCATTTGGACATTTAAGGGCCGAATGTTTTGAGGGACCTTCCTTGTACTGCCCAATCACACACTAACCACAACTTCTGAACTACAATAATCAGCGGTCCTGCTTCTTCCACTTCCTTGTATGGGGCCAACGCAGTTCCTTTAAGTTTCAGAAGTCTTCTGCACTAAGTTCACTTTATTTGGAGCTGTAGGTCTGAGGCACAAACACTCACTGTGCCCATTCCCAAAGGTCTGTGGCAAGCATGGCTGGACACTAAGTTATACAGCTGGTTCAAGCTGCCTCAGTATGTTCGAAAGACTATGGGCTACACCCACCTTGGCTTTATATCACACCCAGTCCCTTACAAGAGTACAAAGCACTAAAGCAACATGGCAACGATTTACACTCACTTCACCCTGGCGTCATCAACAAAATGAGCTTTAACGCTGTGAAAACCCAGGGCCTGGCTCTCCTTTAAACTCTTCTTTCAGCCAGAAAGACAGCCACGGGGAAAAATTCAGTCACTGATGAAGTTCTGCAGTCTCATTTTACTCACTCTCTTCAAAAGTTTTAATAAAATTGTAGTTATCACAAACAGTTGCCCCACAGAGACATTTCCACTTTGAAAAACACCAAAGTGCTCCCAGGCTGACTCTTATCCTGGTATTTCATATAAACATACAAAGTGCAATCTGTGACAACGGCACCAAGGGTCATTTAGAGGTCTTGTCCCATGTTGAACTAATTATAAAAAAATTGGCAAGAAAATAACACATGACAGTTTTATATATATCAGATACACCTTCTGCAGAGCACTGAGAGAGTCCAAACAAAAACAGAAAAGGAAAAAAAAAAAAAGAAGTCTATAAAGAAAATCTACATTTTTTTCTATTATTTTTCAAGTTTTCATAACAATTACTTTTTCACTATTATGAACACTACAAATTTTTGGGTACCTTCTGATCTAAGCAGTATAATTTTATTACCATTAGAAGATTGTTATTCCCCCGCTACCACTGACAATTTTTCTAATGTTCCAGGCACACCAGATATAATTGGATATAACTCCTACTGACCCCACCTTAGCAAAGGTAGAAGGAAAAAGCATGGTCCTTTCTCATTTCCAAGTATATTAACTCTCTCCCAAACCTGTTATTAGAAAAACCAAGTGTGGCATCTTTGCTGTATCTAATAGCTCTGTGCTGTTCGCTTTGGCTGCTTGCTCCAAAGCTAAATCTTTTCACGCTTCATGGCCATGCATAGCAAATTCTTTGTGTCAAAATACCATTTTACCTACTTTCTTTATTTCACAACCCTTTCAAACCTCCATTCCTTTAAAGCAAGCACGACACCCAGAGCTATGGTTTACCCGGGTATCCTCACTGTTCAGGGTGTAAAACGCAGCCAGCTGTAAACCAGCCACACAGCCACCATCAAATGAGTGCCTGGCCCTGGTGTCATGTTTTGATGTTAACATCTTCCCAGACAGGTGACCTCTGGGTTAGGAGCCACTTAGCTTGGCTCTGCAGTTTCCCAGTGCCTGACCCAAAGCACTTTGTTATTTCAGGGAAGCCCTCCCCACGTCAGAGGCAGAGCAGAAGGCTGGTTGCTGCTCAGGATTCGCTACGTCCCTAGAGAAGAACCGAGTATTTGGGTAACAGGCAGAGATGGAGGCCTTTTCCAGGCAATTGCAAACAGATTAGTTTAATGGTCCCCAACCTTTGGATTTGCAAACATCAATACATTTTTAAACGGAGATCCAAATCCCAGAAAGACTACACTTTGAATCTGTTATTTTTTGTGAGCACCCTAGAGGTGAACCAAACCAGACTGAAAACCACCAATTTGATGTTTTCTGTCTGTATATTTATCTGTATATCTATAATCTTGTGAGCAAATATTTTCAGAGACTAGAAACTTCAAAAGCAAACAAACCACACAGCTTGTCTCAAAAACAGAAGTAGAGGCAATTAGTGCAACCTAAACATCCGTGCTTAATATTTTCATTCCTAAGAATAAAAATATCCCTATTTCTCAGTGAAAATTAAATTAGGATCTCATACCAGTTTCAGTAAAAAAAAAAAAGACCTAATTTAAAAGGTAAAGTACTAGTTAGATGGTGACATAGAGCTTACTAGGTTTGAGCTTTTCAACACAGATATTCATGAAATGCTAAATGCCCTGCCAGCTTTGCAGTGGGACAGGCTGACCAGAAAGCTAACATTGTACGATGGGAGGAAAAAGAAGGTATTTCATATGGGACAGATGTTAAGATTTTGCTTGTTGGGCAGTCTTCTCTCCTGTTTCCTTTCATACCGAGCACCAGGCAAACCAGCCTTTCTGAAGAGTGCTCCAATCCCCTCTGTGGCCAAGTGCTCCATCTGCCAGCCAGGACAGTCAGCACCTCAGCGACTAGCCACCCATGCAATAAAAATTCACACAGGTCACATTGTCAGTCCCACTGGAACGTCCAAGTTTTGTACAGATGGTTAGAGGAAGCCAACAAATGAGAGACCAAGGTCAATAAACGAGAAAGCAAACAAACCCCTTGAGAGGAATGTTTCTTTTCATCACTTTCAGAGCAATTTCCCTATCCTTGAACCTCTGTATTTTAATGGACATGACTACACACACAAGGTGAAGCCTCACATCAGTAAGAGAAGTAATACTTGTAGAAAGACAATACTGGGCCAGTAGATAAAGACGAAGAAAGTGGACATGGAAGAGAAACCAACCAACTGCCTCAGTTAAGACTTGCAACTCACCATCCAATTTTACTTTTTGTAGTGGACTGTCTTAGCGGGCAATATAGAGATACAGCAGCCAGACAGGGAAGAAAAAAAGCCATGGTTGTGTGTGGAAATGCAACAGGTACAACTAGACAGAATGAAACTTTCAGATTTGTGGAAAGTACTTTCACTTTACTGGTTCTTTTCAAGTAGCCTGATGAGATGGAGTCCCAGGCAGTCAAGGTTTAACAGTAACTCAGATGAAAATGAAAGCTATGTGTAAATATTCATTCTATAATCGCAATGAGATTTCTTTTCCTGATGATCGTATAAAACCCCAAAAGGGTCTCTCCTTTGAGGATCAGGTGCCCATCCTTAAGTTTTAATTGTTAATAAAAATACTGAAGTCTTCATATAATTACCAGTTGTAAGCAAACTAGTGCAGTTAACATTTCAAATACATGTATGAGATGTGACCTGAATGTTAACACAGTCAAATCACCTCAATGTTATCGTCACAGTCAACTCTTTTATGTTTCCATTTTCATTTAACTTTGATACAGAGTAAAAGACACAAGCATTTAAATATAGAAATGTACTATTAAATTCATAAAATACTATGCTCACTTTTGGCTGGGTAACATCATTTGCAAAGCTATAAAAATTGAATTAAGACAAATTTGAAATGCTCTTTGTTTTTTCTGTTGGTTTAATTTCCATTTTTCATGTTTTTTCCAGAGGTTGGGTTTAGCCTATTACACAGAATACCTGTCTGTTTCTTACCCTGTCAATCACTCGGCCATATATATATTTTACTGTTCATTGATGCTCGCAGATCTTAAGGTTTTGCATTCTGCAGTAAGCAACATGAAATATATTCGTTGATCTTAAAAAAAATAAACCTTTCCTAAACATGCGCTCCAGTTAAATCAGAGATGTAAGTATTAGAATTTCTGCTAGCTTTGTGCAGCAGGGTTCAGCAGGGGAGTTTTCCAGACACTAATGGGAAGCTGGTGGCAAGCCCTGCAACCATTACCTACAGCAGATCAAGATTTTTTAAACACATCACTTCTTTTTCAGTCATTAGTGTCGTCTTAAAACAACATCATGCTTTGTTTTCTTGATCAAAGCCACAGACTTAGGAGTTTGAAAATAAATTCCGCTTTGGTGTTTTCCTTTCAAAACACGTCAGTCTCATAAGCAGGCTAATCTTTGGTGATGTATTATGATGGATTGCGCTTATCCATGCAAATTGTCTAGCTAGTTTGCCACTCATTAAAAGGGATTACTCTCCCCTGCACACACCAGCACCACGTGCGTGCTCGCAGAGGGGTGAGACCCAGATGGACCTGAGCGTTTGCATACGAGCCGTGGGGAAAGGCTGCTTCTCCTGGATCCACTGCAGGGCTGAGCCCAGCGGCCTGGCTGGGGCTTCGCAGACACCCCCCCATTTCACTGGCACCTTACACCCGGGATGCCTTCAGCACCTGCTGAGCACATTGCTGGCAGCCACGCACACACTGAACTGCCCTGAAACAGCAAACTGCAGCTCCAAAGCACTATCTTCACAACTTACTGCGTCTATGTATCACCTCCTCATCTGTTTCCTACCTCAGCAGCTGCATCTGTAATACCTACACACACAGATTACTATTCACTAGTTTACTAAAGCACTTCTATGCTTTTCTAGGGCCTGAACATCTTGCTTCTGGACTTCAGTGGGAGTTTTCTTTGAGTACACAGCACAGCAGTATCCTACGACTGCTTCAAGAGCTCAGGTATTTATCCTCAAACTTCTCTTCCGCCTTGGTTTTTTAAAAGAGTAGAAATTAAACTACCCCTATATTTGCATACTTTTCAAGTTCTTTATTTCCCTTTTCTCTCTTCTATGGTATACAAAAGAAAGGCTCTACATTATGTAAATTAGGGCAAAATATGATATTCCAGGAAAAGGTAGAATCCTTCACCTGAGGAAGGAAAAAAGGTATCGGTGGAATTACTAAACACGGCTGATCTCCTGTTAAATCCCTACGCAGTCATATTAGAACAAATACCTGATTAATTATGTTCTTTTGTGCTGTGATCCAGAATACTTTATTTATGGCCTTAAACTGCATCTACATCTAGACATCTAATGAGCAGTAGCTTTTCCCAGTAATACCAATAATCTCTTTGCAGAGAATTAGTTCCTGGAAAGTAGAAATGCACCTTTCCTCAAATTCCATTTTATACTTTCTACTCCCAGGAGAATGTCGAGTGGATCATAGGGAAGGAAGGGAAGAGGGAAAGACAGATTAAGGATGTTACAGTAATATTCTTTTGTTCAACATCTGCATGCAAGAGAGATTACTCAATCTTCAGCAGATCAGCAAAAGAAGATTTGAAGCGACTAGTGTTAAACCTTCTGAGCAAATGAAGCACTCTGCCTTCTTCCTTACCACCCACCCCAGCCTTTCCAGGTCCACAGCAAGAAATATTCCAAATCCCACCTAGCTGTTAGGATATTTTTCCATGTTTTAAAAACCACCAAATGCCATACACCCATGACCTCGGAGTAAAAGTGGTGTTAGCAGCACAGACTCTTGGAAAGATCCAACATCTGCTGGGAAGAGACCAGGGTCCCTCTTCTCCTCACAAGAAGATCAAGTAAAATTCCAGGAAGAATTTTAAAATTCCACAAAAGAGACCTACCTTTTCTTTTTTTTTTTCTCCCCATCATAAAACCAGGATATTTAAGACAGAAATACAAGTTTCCATTATTCACATCACAGAAAACTGGAAATGGTTGAGCTTGTGAAATCAGTGGAGAAGCCCCAAAGCTTTTGTGTCCCCCAGTATGTAGCAAATACAGAGACAACAAAGGTTTTACAGCATCTAAACTAGGAAAGGTACAGCTGATGCCACACAAGCATTGAGAGATAACACTGACTGGTAGGCATTTGTCGTGCCCAAACCAATTTCCTAGCATATTCGTGCTGAACGGGAGCAGCCGGCCGCTGAAATGCCAAGGAACACTACAGCTCCCCTTTGCTTGACACTTGGCACCACAGGCAGGAGGCTTTGGGTCACACACCAAGAGGCACGTGAACCAATACAGGACACCTCTCCATCACATCTAATATTCATTTGCTTGCTTGTTCCCTATTCTGTTTACAGCAACAGAACTGCTCTGAACGGCACACAGTGGCTCAAGGAGCACGCAACTCAGAATTCTCTAAGGACTATAAATCCAGCAAGAAAACTTCAGAGGTGGCCGGGCCAAGCTGGGTAAGGACTAGCTGGTGCACTCTGCTTTCCTCCTGGGAGCTCCTGCAAAGCCTTGCCAGGCTGCCAAGTGGGCTGCACTGGGCAGCAGCCCACCCCTACAGAGATCAGCCCACCCTGCAGCAAAACACCCTGACGTTATAACAAAAGGACAGTTCTACTTATAGAACATACACAGAACATATACTTTTTTAATACCAGGCAATTTCTGAGATAAAAAAATAGAGCACAAGCTTTGTCGTGGACTCCAGGATTGCTAAGGTAGTGCTCAGTCTGCATAAGCTGAACTATGAGAACACAGTGCCACTGGGAAGTGAAAGGAGAGGATCATCCACTTCACCTCTCTGTTAAGGCAGAGACAAAAAAATTATGTTCTAATTGTTCAAAGTAAAATGATGGAAAATCACTATATGATCAGGGTAAACCTTCCTCTTGCTTTTACAGGTGTTGAGAGCCCCTGAAGAAGCCATTTGTGGCAGAGCTGGGCACATGGAGGACACGAGTTTACACTGGGCTCACCTGTATGCTAAGGCCATAAGGATATCAGTGAAGAAAATGGGATTTATTTCTTTATATTTTTTTTTAGGTGAAAAATGGAGGTTTCAGGGATAATCCAAAAAATGGGCAACATGGTAATGCTGTGGTGGGCTTCTCTGGACCTTGGGGGGGGGATGGGATCACTCTCCCTCCTCCACAGCCTGAGCACTGTAGCCCCAGCAGCAGGGAGGAACACTTTGTGCAGTAACCTCAGTGGATTCAGCTGCAGTGAGATGAACCCCTATATTTATCTACCACTGCATTGGGTCAGGCCATAATACGTCAGCGTAGTGACCTCACTTCCCTTAATGCAAACAAGGCCTTAAGCGTCCTAAAAAGCACACCAGGCATGCCCTATACAGAGACAAGATTGATTTTGCTGCTTGCCTCCGAATCCATTGATTATATTGCTAAAGCATATTAATAAAGCATAATTCTACTGAGAACTTCTTTCCCAAGATTTACCTCACAAATGCCTCTTTTGCTGAATTTCTTGTGACTTTAGTATTGGCCGCCTAATATTTCAGATCTGATAGACTTACAAAAAAAGGTGCCACCTTGACCTGATGCGTAGTAATGTGGGGTGAAGCAATGAGAGTCAATTTTCTGGGCATCACCGAGATGTAACGCGGTGGAATACGATGTCGATTCGCAGAGGGAATCAAAATGCCTAAGCTTTCTCTTCTGTGCTATCTGCAAATCGCGGAATAATGTGGTTCACTGACCAAGTGAGTTATTTCCAAGGAGTTTGGCACATCTTTAATTACCAGATATGTAAAGATGAAATGGAAACACGCTGTGCATATTTCTTTATGGCTGCTGAACTTTCCTTATGGAAAAGCACCTGTTTTTATTAAACTGTCTTTAGAAGGCAGAAAATGTACAAGGTACAGGTTGACAATGTATTTCTCAATGCATATACCTTAGCAGCTGAGCAACCTTATAAAGTATGGATCAACCATGTATACATATTGTACCTACACGCACAAGCCTACACATGCATAAAGATACAAATATGCAGAAAATAGATTTCTTCCTATTACAAATGTCTTTAAATTTAGGCAGCATACCAGCAGCATGATAATGTTTCTCTTGCAACTGAGGAAGACTCAAAAAAAAAAAAAAAAAGAAAAGAGAAATTCACATCAGGCCCTCTTTACTAAACATTTATATGTTCTTTATGCTTCAAAAATCAGGAATTTGCACGCTGACAATGATTATGTAAATGCACTGTTTTGAGAATCAGGTCCCAGAGGATTCCCCAACTGAAAGTAATTCTCCTTTAAAGGTTTCATCATGGTCCAAATCAGTGGTTCTTAAGACACCATTATCAGCACTGCAATAAATACCCTGTTAGATGACTGTCCTTTGCTTTCCTCTCAAGCAGTGAGCCCCTTCAGCTTCACAAGACCTGCTAGCCCCCAGTAAAGGGTCTCCATACCTGCTGATTTTGAAGGGCTGTTGTGGATGACGTGCATGTTTTAAACCTCCACTCTGGCTAAAATGGTGTAGTCTTGACTCAGCTGACCAAAACTCATAGCTGACCCTGCTTGGACCAGGAGGTATGTCTAGATGACCTCCTGAGGTGCCTTTCAACCAAAATTATTCTATGATCCTACAATCCTCAAATAGATGAGCCCTCCAGGCTGGGGCAGATGCACTGCAGAAACACGTCTAATAATATTCTGGCCTCACCCTAGACAGCTGGACTATTTTGATCATTCAAGTAAGGGCTAAAAGGTTTTATCTAAAGTGAAGATTCACAACACGCATGTCATCAGTGTTACTGTAGCATGCCTTAAATCTGGTAACGAATACTGTGAAAGAAGCGCAATTTCTTGTCACCTGTTCTGTTAGAGGTGCTGTGTTTGGAAATGCCAAACTTCCCAGCAAGGCTTTATCCCAGCCTGAATGCTTATAGCAGAAATAGATGGAGATTCAAAGCACCGATGAATCCTGGGTAACTTTGGCAACATACTCAAATTTGCATTCTAAGAAACAAGCTTTATAGAGAAAAAAGCCAATTTAAAAAGTGTGGGAGTTTTTCATTTTAAAGCACCTAATGTGAAAATATATCTCTTAATTTCAACAGAAAGATAAGGGACATTTGAACAAATTATTAAACTCTAAACTGTTATGTGATAATCTGACTGACCTATTACAAAATCCCTTCATTTGTTCAGGCAGACAGAGCTTGGAAGTGAAGTACAGCATCGGTCCTCCTGCATCCACAGACTAAATGAATCCCTGTCTCTTCTGGTTTTATACACCTGCATTCTCTGTTCATGAGAATGCAGAATCTAAGTGGTGTGTTTCAGTTACTGAAAGCATTTCCCTGCCATTCCTCTCACTTTAAAATATCTATATAAATATGATTTCTTTAATCGAAAATCCAAACAAGCAAACCTCTATTCTCCATTATTGAAACACTACTGAACCATCAAACTCCTGTTTTAAAGTGGGACAGAAAGCATGAACTAAAAAACCAAGCTCAATCAGCTGTCCTGTTTCTGCAACTGCTTTCTGCTCCTCCCCAAATGCCCAGCACCACAGACAAGAACATGCAGACCTCTATCTCAGCCAGGAACCTTAAGGGACGATGACAACTCACATGGGCTTCTGTGTCACCGCCTGGAGAAAAACGCACAAACAGCAACCGGCACCACACAGAACTGCTGGGACAGACTGCGTGTGACTAGCTCCAAGGAACAACGCAGCACCACCTTGGACCTTCACGCCTGTTGCTGCTTCAAACCAACGTACACCTTCAGCAGCCATCCTGCACCAAATCACATCAAGAGTATCTGCATCAAGAACAAAATAAATACAGAGTGGACGGGGACAAGCAGGTTCCCAGTTGCCAAGACACACATCAGCCAGCTTTAGTATCGCTTGGGTTGGTTACATGTGTTACAGGAAGAGCTCAGCAGTTTCATTGCTTGTGTATATTCCTGTTATAACAATCATAGTGATTGCAGAGTGCAATTTGGTTAATCATAGTTTGCATATGTCTGGAGCTGGTATGCGATGATGCTATGCACAGTGAAGGCACCACACTTTCAAGAACACCTCAGGATCCAGGTGTGGACACACTGCCTGGAGCACCTATCCTGTCCTGCTGAGACAGCTTTGGGCTTGGAAACATAAAGTAACCAGCATAGTGAGTGCAGTAAGCAACAGAAAACATATTACAGGCTTTATTTCTTAAGCATATTGTAGTATCTCTAAGTAAGGTTACCCAGCATTAGGTGTTGCAGGCAAAGACCCCAGAAGTCAGAGCAGGACAGCACAGCGACAAGACAGCCCCCGAGTTTCTAGCCAAGGAGCAGAGCTGCTTAGTGTACAGCCCACCATCCTGGTGCGCAGCTCGGCCCCACCCCAGGACACGGACAAGAGCCCAACATCTCTTTGCGTGCTTTGATTTCTTTTGGAAAGAACCCGAGGTGCAGAGAGGCAGGAAACCACAACACGCTCCCAGAGGTGCTGCAGCCTGGATGGGCAGAGGCCCAAGATCACAGGGCTTACCCGAAAGCCTTCGCTTCCCTCTGTGCGCACACAACCACATGGACCTGGTGCTGTTTCAAGGAATCCTTTTATTCCACCAGCTGCTACTACTGAGGTCTGAAACTGAGACCTAGTATGTGATCTCATGGATGAGTGCAAAGCTCTCAAGCTCTCATGTCTTAACAAGGGAGAAGAAAGGCTCTGTTTAGTTGTGCCAGAATAAATGAAGTGCAAAGGTAGCTGGGACGCCTCTCGAAGCCGTTTAGCGCCGGCAGTCAATTTGAATCACTCTGAAGAAAAGCTGAAGATTTCCTAGGGAAAGTGCTACGCCTCAACGGCTTTAAACTATTTCTGGGCTTCTGCAGTTCTGGGCTGCTCTGCACAGAGAGGCCCTGGCCCAGCCGCCTGTTTCCTTGGGCCATTATCTGTGCACGGCAGCGAGAGATCTTTGCCCAAAGGGACGTGGGGCTTTTCAGACACTCTTCCTGCAGCCTAGGTGCAGTCTGCCCGGGGCAGGGGCTCAGGGACTCGCTCCTGCTATTTTATGGCGGTTTTTCAAAAGGGTCATCTGGAAATGTCACTCCAGCTGTGGTACTGCTGTGTTCAGATGGGGAAAAGAGAGGAGGAAAAAACCCAACCGCAGTGTGGGACAGTGAGCAAGGCTTCAGATGAATTTATGCTTTATATTTAAGGACCATTTTTACAAATCCGTTGCAACCTTTATCTGCCAGGAAGCTAAAAGATGCTGTTTGGAAACTGCTGGTCTGCTTTTTAAAATGAAGATTTGTAAGAAATAACCAGTCCCCATTAGAATACAAGATTGCAGCTCTTCATTTAAGAAATTACTGAATGCATACTTGTTTAATTCATCTGCATAAAACCTCTGGGTTTGGGTCCTTACCAGCTACGCACTCGACTTGGTGAGACAGCAGCATAACTGCTTTGAAAAAGTATCAGTAAGCACTAAAATAACAAAAAAATCAGTCTCTCTCCGTACTTTAGTCCACATAGACTCCAGGAATTTCTGCAGGAGACGATGCAAAAGCAGTTTCACACAGGAGCACAAGACAAACCCCTCTGACTCAGCCTCCAGGGTGAGCACCAGTAACAATAAAAATGCATCCTCTCCTTCTTGCTAATGAACAGTCACAATTACTGGGCAAAATAAATTCTTTCATCGATATTCATCTGTCAGATACACTTCTTTCTCTTTTTCTTCCTGTAATTCATTTGTAAAATTAACAGCAGCACATACACAGCCTCCTAGAAAAATAATTGATCCCACTGGCCTGACTAGGCGCGGCTTTATTGGATGCTGGCAACAATTACAATTTCATGCGTATTATTTCCGTTTGCAGAAGGCGGACGCCAAGGCACACATGCAGGCTTATGTGAGAAGTTCCACTGCAAAAAAGAACCAAAGAAAACAAACCAGAAAAGTTATCATACGATGTAAGACTTGTTGATTTCTTTGCCACCATTTGTGCTAAAGAAAATAAACCACCTACCCAGTCAACATGTGCTACCAATAAGTTGGGTTAATTAACGGCAGACTGCTGAGAAACTGAGACGCATTGCCTACCGGCATAGGAAAGAAGCTCAAGTTGGCTTCTGATGTTTGAAGTTACTTGCAGGAAACTACCTAGCCAGGCAGAGATGCAAACGCTGCTGGTCTTCCAGAAAAAGAAGGGGGGGCGGGGGGGAGGAACCAACCAACCACCAAACCAAACCAAACCAAAGTACCAGAAAAACCCCAGTACGTTCCAAGCATTTGTGCGGAAGCAGCGTGACACTGTTGGTGGCTAACAAAGTGTAAAGAAATAAAAATCCCTGTTAATCCCAAGGATTTTCATTTTTTCGGAGCTGAAAAAATATATACAGATAATGTTATATTTAGTTTTTATTTGGTCTGCCAATCAGCACAAGTGCCCATTGGCTTCAATGGTGCTTAAAACCTGTGTATTTGTAGATGGTTCACGGTGGACAGTGGCGTCCGGTACAACAACCTGGGAGTTACACAAATCAGTTACGTACAGGTAGGGTAATCCTGTCCTTATTAACTATGCAAAGCTCTTGCCAAAAAAGAAAAAAAAAATAAAGAAAAGAAGAACAAGCCATTTAATTAAAGTGGCTGTGTCCTAACATCCAGAATCTCAGGTTTATAAAGTAAAGATTAAAATCAAATTAATAGAGTCTTACGACTGATTTGCCTTCCCACAGTTTGTCAGCAGAGCTAATAGAGATCTTCTTCCTCTGCAAGAAAATGCATTTTTCCCAGTTCCCACATGTAAACCTTTGGTACAGAACATCACGTCGTTAGCGCTGCCTAAATCTGCAGTGAAGAGATTCACCATGGTACCAAGATGTCGCAGGCATTTAAGAACTTCTTTGGGACAACTCTTTTTTGTTTATTCGTTTAAAGGGAGAGATGCAAGAATTTCAGAACAAAAGTCTATTAACATATATCAAACATCCCTGTTTCCTCTGGTTTCCAATGAAAAAAAGCATTAACTCCCCAGATTTGCATTTCCCTCTCTCCTAAAATAGTAGTACTAACAAAACTGGAACTATTACTCTGGAGAGCAGGGAAGTAATATTAAAACCAGCTTTCTCTCCACAAGGTAATGCATCTGATTCTTTCAGGGGAGGATTAACTTCTTCATGTTCAAAGAAAACTAGGGCAAGCAGAAATGCAAGCATGGAAATCTAAAAATATTCTTTTAGTCCACAGAAAAGTAATTCTATATTAAATCAGTGGGATGAGAAGTAGAACATCTCCAAAAGAAACTCACACACATTGGAGACATGGGAAGAAATATTTCTTTAAAATGAAAGTGTGGCTTGAATCCCATTGCTACATTACATTAAAAAATAAAAATAGTTATGACCGAGTAAAATATTATTTTGAAGGACCCTAGACAGTTTTCCACACCTTACACATAAATAGACGCTGTCAATCAAGGAATGCATCCAACACTGGGCTGATAAGCCCATGGTGGAGGTAAGTGCTGGTTTAGCACATTTTTCCTGGGGCTGAACGAAAAGAGAGGATATAAAATGACGAAAGACTTTCTTGAAATTGAATTTTAGGCAGAGATGCAAAGATAAAGTTCATAACAAAGACTCACATATGTATCACTAGATAGCAGCTGGAAAACCAACAGTTAATGGATCTCTACCTTTCAGAGTGACATGGTGAGGAAAAGAAACTATTCAAGAACAAACGATGCCAGACTGTCTCATTAGAACTAACATCTCACTGCATTAAAAGCTCACTTCACCCAACACGGACTTTCCTGTGGGTAGACAAGGTGAAGCAGCGCAAAGTGTGCTGGATGTGATGGTTCTTGCCTCAGACAGAGAGACCAGTTGTGATTAGCCTGAAGCTTTATGCAACTCAAGACTGAATTTTGTTACGAAGGAAAACAGACAGCTGTTAAAACCAGAACACTAATTTCTAGTTTAACACTTTTCCCCTTGAAATAACTTTTCAGTAGATTCCTGAAGCAGGTGTTACCTTTCCTCTATGAACCTTGAGATAATGTAACTATAACGATTTTCCAAATAAAAAGTGAAAGGCTATTGGGACAAATATCTCCATTTTTATTCCATTGAGATATTATTATGGTGATGGTAATAATTCCACAGAGGAATTACTTGGAATATACACTCAGCTCTGACCTGACCCAGCTATAACTCAGATGATACCTTTCCTAAGTTGGAAGAATTTATTTTCATTTTCAACTGAGCTCATCTAATCAAAATGCTTCATTGTGACAGAGAGTTCATTGTTCCTGTGCAAATTGCAGTTACCACTAAAGCCCTGCCATTAAGAACCAGACACTGCTACAGCAAATTCAGCCAAAGGGGAGCTCAACTTGGGAAGAGAATTTTCGGATGAGCAAAATAAATAGCACATTATATTCTGTTATTAACCAAGTATACTTTTAACACCCTCTGTTGGTAATTGCTTGCATTAATTCAACACTAATGTAGATTGTGGACATCACATTTAGGAGTGGAACACCACCTACTCCTAAATTCTGTCTTGCAGACTGTGACAGTGGTGAAAGGACTCAAGGCAAGGCTGGTGAGGAGCAGTAACATGCCAGTTTTGGGGAACACAAGGTTTTCTCAAGGTCAGGACTTCACAAGTTTTCACACATCCGAAGACTTGACTATATCTTGCAACTATATGAGTCCATTTAACAAAAGACATTACTTTTTCTTCTAAGCGTTGTCTTAATGAGGATGCTACTGTACAGGCACTTGGGAAATGAGGACTAGATTCTGATGACCTGCCTTACTGTGTCATTTGGACCAAGGCATTTAATACTACCTGGGCATCAATAGCCTATCAGCACAGGAAGATGCATTTTCCTCTGGAAATAGTGTTTAAGTCAGCATCTAAATTAGTCTTAAGGTGAAAATCCATTAGAATCTGGCAATGGTGAGAGTAACTCCAGCAATGCCTGACATTAGAAAAAGAATGGCTATTCAAACCAATAGGGAAAGTACAGATTTCATTTCTTTTTCTGCTACTGATCAGTCCTCAGATATACTGATACACAACACAGAGAAACCCAGACTGATAAGAACTGACCTATTTGCATCCAAGTGAACACAATGGTAGTTGTCTTTACAGTACAGCAAATATAGAATTGCTTATAGACAACCATGTTGAAGACACACAGCAAGAGACAAGATTGACAGACAAAGCATGTATCTTTTTCTGCCTAAATGGCATAAGAGTCACATATTCATAGTACAGAAATTTTTGCAGTACTTAATTTATGATTTGAGCAAAACGTTTCATTGAAGAACACAACCATAGCTTTTTTTTTTTTAGAAGCAAATTTTAAAAAGTAACCAAACAACCAGTAGCCTGCAATTATGGATTTAGGACTTGACTTCTTTTCTCCACTTCAGAAGACAAGGATATTAACAACTGTACAACTCCAAATAATAATTGATGATAGCAAGAAGAAAAAATATGAAGTAATATGTCAAAAAACCTGCAAAACAAGTTTGCAGCAGGAAACGTGCTTTGCATTCTCTGCTTATTCAATTATTGGCATGTAAATGCTAGTTGGGTAGGCCAGGGCTGCCTTGTCCTCGTCCCAGAGGAGACAGGAATGTTAGTGGACTGAGATCATTCTAACAAGGTAACTCCTGCTTCAGATCGGAGCAGTCCGAGGAGACTTCTTTAGACAGTGAGAATAAATTTGTAGTTCTTGGTATAGATCATGCCCTTTCCAAACAAGGTCCCGTGCCAAACAAGGCATGGGAATAGTTTTCAGCTTTGCAGCTTTTTACAGGTCATTTTATGACAAAATAATGGGGGAAACACATTTTTAGTTCTTCCTTGGCATGAGAAAGTCATAGAAAAACGTTTGTTCTCTCACATTGGCCTGCTGACCAGTTAGTCCTGGCCTTTGGCAATATGGCCTCTGACTTCAGCGCTCAGCAGCTGCAGCTTCCATCTTGTGCTGTTACTGCTCAGCCCCTGTCACTTCTAAGTTACAAGGGACTTGGAGACAAGCTAGATCAGAGCCTGCAGTACCAGTGATCATATTCACCAAGATTTATGTTCTTGTAATTGCTGCCTATTAAATGGATACTCTGATGAACCTGCTGGAGTCTGAAGCTCTGGGTACCACCTCCTCAGTTCCTGCCAGCTGGGATTTTTCACTCATCTGCCACCTGCTGCTTTGCAGCTCTGCCGCCGTGCCAGGATCAGCAAGTGGTCCCAGCTTTTGGGGGGTGATCCCAGGAGTACACAATACTCTCCAGCCCAAAATCAAGCTCATTTTCTACTCTGTGCTCCAGCGGATACACTTCTAAATAAATACTGCTGTGTTTGCTGATCGTTTTATGGTTTGTTTACTTCATGAGTATGTAATATTGTTGGGGTAATGTTGTTTTTAATTAGTTGGAAGAACTATTGTTTCAGAAGGCAGAATGTGTTTGCTAGCAAGGGGTCTTTATGAATACAATGAATGTTATTGGTTATGCCTCTACAGATGGGTACTGACAGCTGCCAGCCAGCTCTGCCCATGCTCAGAGCTGGGCTGGACCCAAGCCAGCACCACTGCAGAAGCCATATTAGTTGCATTAGCACAACATTGGGCCCAAAAGCCTCTTGGAAAAAATTAATCTGAAAAATGGCAGAGTTTCAGTTCTTGGAAGAAGTCTCATTTGTTATAAGTTATTCAACAAATGTGCCATAAATTGTCGTTTCAACTATACAAAGTGACAGAACCCAGAAAATAACCATGAAATAAAGAACCAAATAAGTTATCAAAAAATTAACTCAACTCTATCTACAGATGAAGATATACTCTAGGTGGAGACAGGAAGGGTGATCACATATCCAAAAGAATGCTCTATATTTGCATGTATCCATATCAGCTATAAGCACGTACACATTATACACACACATCAGAGCCCTGATTTCTTCGCTAGTCCTTTTCTGCACCTCCCTGTGGAAAGGCATTAGAGGGACAACACAAATGGGCAGCTGGGCTCCGTCTGAGTCTGCAGAGGAGAGAGGGAGAGAGGGAGAGAGCGAGCGAGCGAGCTCTGTCATGCAGCTCTCATCCACATGAGAGCTTCCAGAGCTTCTCACTGCCCAGGAGAGCCCTTGGTGAATATGCATCTCCGACAAGTCAGAGGGGTCAGACAGAGCCAGGAGGGGAGCATAAGGCCACGCCAAAAGCAACACTGTCTGCTCAGGTCCTCTAATAACACCAGATAACACCCCTTCTCCCAGAAGTGGAGCAAGGAAACACGATGCAATTCAAATTTCCTTCCTCTCGGGTCCATGTTGCAGGTTTGCCTATAAATACTACTTTGACCAATTTCTTGGAGTAGTTGATCGGAATCTTAGTGCCTGGTGTAGTTTACAATGAGAAACGAAGCAGCTGGAGACTGAAGCACGTGTGTTTTCTTCAGCTCTGAGAGTTGTAACCTCTACTTGTTTTGCTCTGAATTATTTTATATCTACAGAAGTGTAGATTATTATGAATACATACAGACCAGGATAAACTAGCTCATGCATATGTGTACTCTGTTCTCTCTCGGTAAGGAAATAACCCACTGCTGGAGTCCAGACCTTCCTGGCAGCTAGGAAGCCATGGTAATGTAAGTTCTGTCTAACGGCAAACATCTGGTGTCCTCATTATACAGAGCTTACACTTTTCTACAAAGAACAGTGAGGCAGAAATATGTCTCCACATGGGAAAGATGCTATGACTGAGCGCCAGCTCACTCTTTGCAGGTCACGGTATGGATACTCCAGGCCAGGACTAATTCTACCAGAACACAGTTCTGGTAGTTCACTCAGTCAAGGAGAGAGCAGAAGGATCAACAGAAGAGACTCTTGACTTAAGAGAAAATAAAGAATGTGGGCGGAAGCCCATCCCTAGAAACACTATTACACAGAACAAAGCATACATCAGAGGATTTAGGTGGTAAGCACAAGGTCTCCCATTTCATTTTCTGTGCAAGTATAAAATAACCTGTATTTCTGAAAAAGTATAAGCATCCGGGTCAGGGTATTCACGTCACTTTTGCAGCACAGGAAACACTGCATATTGTGGGTGGCTGTCTGGAACATGTTTTGCCCCTTTCTTGCCACTAGAATGCTCGCAGAGTTATGAAATTCTTAGTGTAATATTTCTCCGAGTCGGAAGCTAAGCGGAGATAACACAAAGGCGAGTTCCACCAACACATTCTTTAAGAACAGCAGTACCCTACAAATCCCACAGCAAACACTTATTGGCACTTCCACTAACGTAAATAAAAATCTGTTGGGTTCTCGGAAAAACAATCACCTCGGTCTTGTTATCAGAGAACAGAATCTGGGTCAACAGATGCGTTTTGGATATGCACCAATTCTTAAATGATTTAGTATTCTGATCTGTGGATACAAAAAAGCAATTTCCTACATCAGCAGTACCCTTAGCACAATGTGCAATTTCAACCTACCACCTACATTGCTGTAATCATTAAATGTTATAAAACATCTCTGATAAAAGAAAAAAGATTCTGATATATGACTGTAATGTGAATCAGTGCTTTGGATTATGGTGTGATACTAGTTCAGTTATTTATATGTGTTTCAACTAAAAACATCCAACTGGATTTCAACTATCACAAGATTAATCTCACTAATACTTTATATATACAGATGGTCAGACAAGAAAAATTAGACAAATATGAAAAATTAATACATTCTTCTTGTATACTATAAAATATGATTTGTCTCCTAGAAGATTATAGCTGAAGCTTCTAGTACCAAGAATAACTAGACTAACCAATATGAGCCCTCTGCTTTGTAGGAAGTTTTTCATTCTGTCCCAGCTCAAAAAGTTATTGTAAGACATGAGAGGTCTACCAAGTGCACAAATACAACACGAAACACAAAGCATAGGTTTGCTTTTGCCTGGTTATAGCTTAATAACTAATCAGAGCTATTTATAGCTGGAATCTTATTCACATTCATCCAACAAGTTCCAAAGACAACAGCAGGACAGTTCCATGAATTAGGTATTTCAGCACTGTAACTATCTGAAAAGACACTCTGTGCCAATGTACTCTGGTCACTGGATTTAATTAACATTATACATCCAATAACATTTGCAGTGCTGCATACTCTCATCATTGAGGAACGGCAAAGGACCTGCATTCAGGTTCTGCATGTGCCACCTATTGTCGTGGTTTACAAGTTAATTTACACATTTAAAAACACAGAGAGGTCTGTATGTGCCTGGGGCACATACACTCTAAAGGTCATCAAATGAAAGACCTTGGTTCTCACAACCTGTGGCAAAATAGTTGATCTGCTAGAAAGAAGGAGCGCAGCCAGAGCAAACATTTCTGGCAGCATGAGGATCAAAGAGGTCTCAGATAGCCAGAAAAAACAAAGGATGCTGACATCAAAATATTGGCAGCTTTCATTGTTGCTTCTCTTTCCAAATAAAATGGGCAAAGAAAAGGACTAGCTTTCCCATCCAAGCTCAATTCTCCAGTGAACAGCATTCTGTAGCTGTAATTATAATCTTGTATTTGTGTGCACACTAACTAATTTCCCGGGCAAGTTACATTTCAGCTTGAACATGTTGGCATGTAGAGACCAACCTCAATAACAAAAATAGCTGCTGAGTTCAGCAACCTGCAGCTTTTTATAGTTGACCTTGCAGCTCTGCAAGATAGTGGCTCTGGGCCACTTCATTATTTCAAAGAAGGAATTGTGGCTCTGGGAGTCTCGTGGGGACTAACAAGACCCAAAAGATAAGTGGTTTCCTGGCTAAGTTCTTTTTGTTTGTTTTATTTTGGTCGTTCTCATTTCAAAAGTATTCTGGTCCTCTTAATATTCAGCATTCTGGCTGTGATTGGTGGAGCTAATTTTGCTTGCGTAGTTTCATTTACTCCATGGACTCCTCCTTAGTTGATGCAGTTCATTGCACAGCTGGTTGCATTTGAACTCTTTTCTAGGTTGCACTCCGGTCACAGCAAGTAACCAACAGTGCAATTAATCATATTTCAGTTTGACTTCAATCTCCAAAATTACTATCGCAATAAAGTTACACATAGAGACTAAGAACAACAAATAAATGCGAAGCAGTTGCATGACAGTCTGCTTCTGTCAGTCGGCTTACCTGCTCGACTGTGTGATTCTGGCTATTAGCACATCCAGCTGGCTGCAAATGCTCGATGGAAAAGGAGGGGAGGTTCTTTGGTACAGTTCCTTCTCCTTTGCATTTGGGTAGCAAGAATATTGAAGAGAACTATTCGAACTTTCTACTAAATTCTGGCAGCAGCAGGAGCTGGAGCTGTTTGCTGTTGGCCGGTCCACTGTGTAGGTGAGTGACAAAAATCTACCCCTCTCCCCTACCTGCCCCGTTAGCAGAAGTTCTGGAAAAGAACAGATTTCCAACAGGAACAGGACCTGGTCCACCGTCCCGAGTTTGGTTGGGACAGAGTTCGTTTCACAAGACGCTGGATGGGGACACAGCCAGGACAGCTGACCCAAAGTAGCCAAGGGAATATTTACTACCTTGTGACATCATGCTTGGTAGGTACTGGGGGAGCTGGCCAAGGGGTGGAGGGATCATACTCTGGAACAGGTTAAGCATTGGGTTCCAGTAAGCAATTGCAATGTGTATCAGTCACTTTTCTTTTATTAGTATTATTGTTATTATTATTTCTTGTCTCCTTGCATTGTACTATTAAACCGTCCTTACCCCAACCCACAAGATTTTACCTCTTTCTTGCAATTCTCCTTCCCATCCCACCATGGAGGAGGAGGAAGGAGTGAGCAGCTGCCTGGTACTGAGTTCACAGCTGGGCCTAACCCACACCAGGCACCCACACTCCTGCACTCGGTCATTTATCATTCTCACCCCTTTTTTCTGCATCACTAAAAAACCCCTTGAAGACAACATTAAGAAACATTTTCCAGTCCTGTTGATGGTGAAAGCAAGCACATCCTCAGCCACATAAGTAGGGATATTAGTCACTTATATAATATTGACATTACAGTATGCTCGTGTTTACAAAACTCCTTGCTTATCCTGGCCACACCAGAAACTGGAAAAGGAAAGGAGCAGCATTTTTGCTGCTTTTTTTTTTACAGAGATACTATGAACCATAGCTGATACCAACCCTGGGCTTGCTGGCAAGAGATTAATTATGGACATAGCACATAAAAGCTGGAGAGAGTGAACTTAGTTGGCAAATAGTAATATACCCATGTTCTCTTAGAGGATTACCATTATGAGAGTCCCAGTTAGGAGAAATGTTTATCTAGGGTGCTCTCTGCCTCCAGAAGAGGGGCTTCCTAGCTAGCAGGCATGTGGAAAGGCATATTTCCATTGTCCGAGCTCACAATGTTTCATTTGTGTAACACTGAATCCCAACTTAATTAAATAGCTCCAGAGAGCAGGCAAATCTTAATATACACGGGCAAGTGGTCGGACGGCCCCATTTACATGTGTGTCACAGCCCGCTGGGTATCGCTCCAAAAAGCATCTGTCTCAACAGCCTCATCTGATTCTTACAAACAAGCTACACTTTGCATTTTTGAATTTAACAAAGATCACACAGCTGCCAACATACTATCAAAGTCTAAAGACCAAATAAATGTCTGGCTTGCCTCCAGCCGTCCTTGCTGTGGTATTATTACTGACAATAGAGCCAGAGCAGCAAAAGCAATGAGATGGCAAATTTACACATGCCACGTTTTTAGACATTGTCTACAGTTGCTGCTACAAGACTGCAAGCAGAACACTGGTGAGCATCTTCTGGTTGCAAAATCTGACCTATTTTAGGGCTTTATGAAAGCCGTACAATATTATTAGTGTATAAAAAACTGCAGATGGGCAAAATGATCTAAGAAAAACAATTCAAAGGTGTTTTGTTTATTTTCCCATGTGGGTAGTAGAAATAGATCAGAACTCGGTATTCTCAGGGTTGCATTTTGCACTTTTCAAAGAGTCTAATATCTTAAAAACTGGAGCCCCAACAGTTGGTGTTTCCCTTGGCATCTGCTCGTTCCCCTTTAACACACACATTTCCCAGGCCTCGCAACAGGAGCGGCACGTGTCTATCCATGGGTAGAATTTGTATTTGACCTGTGTAGAGGAGCTCTGCTGCATTTTTCGCCTCAGTTAATATCCCAACCACCCTCTCATCAAAAGCCAATTGCATCTCTAGATAAGAAGCCCTTCCTATAGATAGTAATATAACTTTTTGATCTGTATCAGATGATTATGACAGTGAGCAAAGACAACTTCTCCTTTACTACCTCCTCTACTTGGTGCATTTCCACTTTCCCAGAAAGCAAGTGATTAAGAAAACGGAGCCAGAGGCTGGAGGCAACTCACGACATCACCTGCAGTGGAGCTTAGGCCCAATCTTGGAAAATGCTTTGTGCAAAAGCCTGAACACTTCCAGGAGCCCTAAGCTGGAGGAATGTCAAGCATGTAGCACTTTGCTGCTCTGCCCATGTTCCAGCCCTGTTTTGTCTCCTTTCCTTCACTTAAATTCGATCAATATGTAGAGAGAGGACGAAGACAAGGCACAGGCAGCAGGAGGGCTACAAAGCTAGTCAAGGGTTAGGAGCATGTCTCTTATGAGGAAAGGCTGAGGGATCTGGGGTTGTTTAGCCTCAAGAAAAGAAGGCTGAGGGGAAATCTTATTGCCCTCTACAACTACCTGAAGGGAGGTCGTAGCGCAGGGGGAGTTGGTCAGTTCTCCCTGGTGACAAGCAACAGAACAAGAGGCAATGGCTTGAAGTTGAAGCAGGGGAGGTTCAGGCTGGATATTAGGAAGCATTTCTTTCCAGAAAGGGTTGTCAGGCATTGGAATGGCCTGCCCAGAGAGCTGGTGGAGTCACCATCCCTGGAAGTGTTTAAGAGACAGGTAGATGTGCTTAGGGACATGGTTTAGTGGGTTTTGATAGGGCTGGGAATAAGGTTGGACTTGATAATCTTGAAGGCTCTTCCAGCCGAAACTATTCTATGATTCTACGCTGACATTCCCACTTACAATCTCCTGTTGCCAACGCACAACAAAGCAGTGAACTGCATATGCTATTATTAGAACTGGTGACACAGGGCAAGTCATTTGGCACTGACCCTCCATCCTACCTTGCTGCCATCCCCCCAGTACCTGACACACCTCCTCTTTCATAGATCCGAGGCCCTCAACCAAGCCAGGCCTGGCACCCAGCTCTTCTGCTTCACAATGATGGGAGCTCCTGTTGTTCACCACTGCTCGATTCCCAGCTATTCCCTCCCCCAGCTCTCCTCACATTCTGATCCCCCACTGATTTGAGTGCAACTTGCCCTCAGCTTGCAATCTGTAAAGACAACCCCTCCCAATACAGACAGAAAAAGAAGGAACAGTGGTTTTGCTCAGAAGGTTGCATTACCCAACCCTTGAGGGTCATTTCACTGCATTTTGGGAGAAGCAGCTCTGGCAAAGAAGGGCAAATGGAGCAAAACAGATGGGTGCTGCTGGAAAGATTTGCTGAAGACATCCCATTGCCCCTGCAGATTTTCAAGCTTGGGAATTGTATTTTTTCCCCCTCCAAGGCTTCTTTTAATGTATTCTTTCTTCAAAGTTTGTGGTATCTGTGTAATTTTTCAATCAAGGATTAGAGAGGATTAAGCCTTCGCTAGCCTGCGTCTCCCCAGGAGTGTTGGCTTTCCATGAATGTTCTACGCACATTTCAGTGCTCACACCTGGCTCAGTACGGATGGAGAGTGGCTGATTTCATACATACAGAATAAAGTCAGCACCTGTCCAATGGTACAGTTCGCTCCTCTCTGGTCTGTCCTTTGTGTCCTTTACCGTCTGTGTATTTTTTTACATAAAAACCACTTCACGAAGTATTTGCCTTCATATTGTGCCAGCTGCCTCAGATGCAAGGGTGATTTACAAGCAACACTAAGCTCCAGCTATATGATACAGTGAGATCTCCTAGGCCCATCACATACCTGTGCCAGAAGCAAATTCCTTATCTCTTATAGGTTTGTGGACCCAAAAGTCTGACTCCTCTTTGATTCAGGCCATTGCCCCCTCACACGTACATTTGCAAAGAAAAAAGCTGATCCAACACCACTTTGTTTTACCTCTATGTATTTTCTCTGTTAAATTTGTGGAAGTTGAACTTGATCTGTTGTTAATCAATACAGAAATAGACAGCAAAGAATATTTACATAGACAAATTCAGTTTCCCTTGTATTCTGTGCCACACTTCCAGATAAGCATGCAACTCTGCTAGCTATGTTCACACTAGCTTCAGCCAGCTGAAATAAACAGCATTAGTGACAAGGCACTCAAAATATCTAATTCAAGCCCACCAGAGCTGCTGGAGATATTCTCTAGTCGCTAGTTTACATGATGGCCTGTTCTGCCATTCCTACACTGCTCCAGATAGCCACGATGTCTAGATGAAAGCCAATGTATCCTTACCTGCAGCCATACCCACGTTCTCCATTTCCCTGTGGATATTTCATATTTCACATGCTGAGTATGATTGTGATGGATAAGTTTATTAATTAGGTGCAATTGGTCAAATAAAAATCCCATTTGTCTATTATTACCTGTCCTGACTAGCTAAGTGTATATCAATTCCCAGACTGCTCAAGTTTGTTTCACATGGAAACTCACAAGGGCAAATTGAACAAACAAAATATTTGCTGAAAGGGACCATAAATAATATTAGAATGGTCAACACTGATTCCTTAAAGCAACAAGGTACTCATAAAAAGACTTGCATTCATCTATAGAGACCAGAAAAGACTAACATCAGGAAAAATAAGAATTTAAGGAGAGTAACAGCACTAGCAGGAATTAATTATTGTGTATCTCTTCCAAGTGTCTTCATAAATTAACATAAATATTAATTTCAGAACATGATGGTTTTAATAGTACAGGAAAAAAATAGTAGTTTAGATCATAAGTTGGGCAGGGGGAGAAATTTGCTCTGGTTATGTTGCCCAGAGTTGAATGCCTTTATCATTTGAGATCCTTATTAAGTCACTTGCATGGTATAGATTACAGTTCAATCCTAAAATTCCTCTACATTTATGTTTCTTATGTTCTTTACTTTGATATCCTGCCTGTTTTAATGAAGAACAGGATGTGCAATAGCTTGTTACTTACGGCAGTACTTTGACAAGGAACCTGGATCTTAATAAAAAACAGGAAATAAAATCCTTCATATTAAATCAATTCTTTAAAAAATAAGCATGTGAATGTCATATTTAAGATTAAAGGTATTTCTCTTTCCAGGAAAGGCTCATAATAAGGTGGGCATGTGGCTATTTCAGAAACTGCACACATTTGGTAAAGAGCTTATAGAAAACAGTGTCAAATCCCATATTGAACCCAGCTGCTGGTACTTACTTTTTGATGTAAGGCTTACTTCCTGCAGATATACATCAAATTAAATTCTTTACTAAGCTCACAATGGTGTTTTCCCTTTAAGCAGAAAGGCAATACTTACCTGAATGAAATATTATCTCTCTTTAATGGGTTTCTACAGTGAAGCCACATTTTACATTTAAAAAGGTGCAGTGACAGTAGAAACGAAGAGAGAAACTTGCTGTCTATTAAACCGGTTTATTTTCTCAAAAATAGCTTTAATGAAGCCAATTGGGGTTTGTTACACTGATGATGTATCTGGCATCCTAAAAGCCAGGACTGCTCCTATACTGTCACTTTGCCAATACCCCAGAGTTCGTACCGGAGATGATTTTAAGAGTGTTCCCCTGAACGGAAGCGTGGAGTGCTGTAAGGGGAGATGCACCTCAAAAATCAGGGTAATGGATAATGCTGAGGCAAAGGAAATGGGTGGTTTAAGACAGGTTACATAGTTTTCCAGGCTTTGTTTCGAGGGCTTGAAACATTCAGTGCTTTTGATTGCAAGAAAGAATTCCCACTAGATGCAAACCAGAACGATTTAGGTTCTAATTTTGATTCAGTAACATCTGCAAATGTCTGTCTGGAGTGATAATACTGTGTCTCCTATCAAGAAAACAAATGAGTGAGGAATAATGGAGCAGAGTCAACAAAGAGGTGCAGTAGGTTATATATTAAGCTCCCTTACATTCTGTCAGTCTCTATTGCCTTTTGGATATATCTATCAGTGGACATGGGATTCTTAGGAGATGTCAAAAAGTTACAAGACCATTCAAGTGCAAGTTAAAACACAGAGCAGAGCATACTGATAGTTGCATTAGTCAATACACACTCTTTCTGTGGCCCTTGATTTAGAAGGCAGACCATCTGAGGGTCCAGATATTCATCTAAAATGGCCTAGTGATGATGTGGGAGGAAGCACGTAAGCAGGATAACAAGGGGCTGGAGTAAGCTCAACTACTCTAAGCTAATTTTCCAGCAGCTAACTCCCAGCAGAGCCTTAAAGTCTAAGGGTGCAGAAGGCATTGGACAGAGGTCCCTCTAACTCCATTTTACAGTAACGCTTGTCTGAGTTTTTTTCCAGATGTGGCAGTTCAGAAAGAAGATGGCTGGTGGGTGCTGCGAGCCATCAACACTGCTGTGGAACTATAAAAAATAGAAACAGTGAGAAAGGCAGCACGAGTCTCCCACATGCTGAAAGATTTTAAAAGTTTAAAAGGCATGTTCATTCTTAAAATAGAGTTGATCATCTATAAAAAGCAAAATAAAAGCCTTTGGTAGATTTCTGCCACGTAGATTTCTGGCCATTTCTCTTCCTAACAGCAGTGTTAAGTGGGCTCTTTCTAAATTGAAACCTGGCTTAGAAACTCTCATTAATACTATTTTGGGGTTCCAAATGCATCCAAATTATCTTACTGTGCAAATACTTTTTTCTGACACTGAGTCTTCGTATCTGAACATTATCTCAACCCATATTAAAGCTACAGGTCAAGGAACATTCACGTATGAGTGATGTTGTCGTTCTGTTAATCCTGTCTGTTGGATAAGAGATAAATTGTCAAGTGTCAAGTTCCTCCTGAAAATGGTGGGTCCTCTTCCAAAACAAGGTCAGATGATGGGAGCATTCAACATTTGATGGACCCCACCATTACTTGCCTGTTTCCATGGCTGAAGTCAGCCCTCTGCTTGCAGCCCAGCATCTTTTGAATAAGCACTACTTCCACAAGTAGCCTTCCTGAAGCATTCAGGCCAAGCTTTAAATGAGGATATCAAGAATCTTTAAGTTGCTCACCAGTTTTTTGTTCATTTTTAGAAAGCACTGACAAGAGCTTTGGTAAGATCGGACCAAAGCCCAGATGAGCATATCACTGAAAAGGCAAAGCGAACAGAACACTGTAACGCACCTACCAGCTCTGATTCGCAGCAAAGCAGCTTTGCCTAACAAACTGGATTGGCAAAACCAACACATCACTAAGATACATTGCTGAGAATTTCCCTATTTCACATCCAAGTGTCTTCACAGAATCTGAATTCCAGACTTCACCCTGAACTCTCCAAATCTCAGTAAACTAACCCAAACCTCCCCACTGAGGATGGACTCAAGACCACTCTCACTGGGAGACGGCCACAGCTATGCTGGCAGCTTTGTTAGAGCAGGGTTCATGGGAGCAGGAAAGCCAGGTGGGTTTTCTTCTTTCCTCTTTACGTGTTACTTAACTTTACCACTTCTAGAACTAACTTTCCAGTAGTGCTGGCTTCTAGCTGCAGTGCAGCCAAATGCCAGCTCAGCCTAAGTCTGCATATGGAGCCGGGCAGATTTATAAGGGCCTGAGGGCTCTTTGTGGATGAGCGGCTCTGAGCAGAACCAAGCATCTCTCCCCTGCACAAACTGCTTTGCTCAGACTGGTGCGTGCAGTTGCATTTCTATACAACACACAGCCAGGGAGGAAGCTGAGATCTGGCAAAACTGAACATTGGCTTCTCTGCACGATTTTCTTGGGTTAGTTTGATTGATAGGGCAGACTTCTCCCGGCCCTATGGGTGTTTGGCTGCTTTTCCTAGAGGATTTCTGATAAGACTTCTCCAGCCACTACTTATCTGCTACAGACAGCCATTTTCCATCCTCACAGCTACTTTCTCTTGTATACTTACTCCAGCAGATGTCATGGCTTCTACAATGCCAAAAATGCCTGAATATTTTTTTTTTACCTCTCTCTCTGTGTATACGTGTTTGGACTAATGCTAAACCAGCAGCTTTTCAAGGTGGTACATGTACATCTGGTTGCCCATCTTCAGCCTAACTTGCAGTGCTTTCTTCCAAGCAAGACCCACTTGCTTGAGCTAATCCCATTTCACATCTTCCAAATAGGCTGCTTCCCATGCACATGCTTGGGCAAAACTTAAGGCTTCTTGTTGCTTGCAGGGGTGTGTAGGCAAAACCTCAGCCAGAGCCCCACAGGGCAGCATCAGGCAGAAGCACGATTAATGCCACAGTGCCAACAAAAGAAAGCCCTGGGGAGGATTGGTGGTGAAATTCACCCGAAAATAAGAAAAGGAAAAAGCATCTTTTAGGAAAGGATGGGGCAAAACTGGGCACAAACAGAAGTGGGAATCCCTGCTAAACCACTGACACGCTTCAAAATAGTGGAGGAGATTTAAAATTTCCTTTAAAAAAATTTTAGAGCTTGACTTGACCAGAGTGGTATCAACCAGCTCTGGCAAATCCTACTCCTGTTGCCTTTTAGTATCACTCTCATTTCAGCTGTGCACTTGCAGCTTTTGTGCCTTCGAATATTTTCCAACCAAGAGAGGCTTTAAGTACATTATAAAGGCCCTTCACACAACACAACTTTCATACCAGCAGACCACGTGGAAACCCAATGACAAACACCCCTTCTAGCACAAGTCAGCATAGCAGAAACTTCTTACTGGCACTGAGGAGTCCTCCTGCACCAGAGGTTACACTCAGCAGGGACAGGGCAGTCACAAACTACTCAGACTGTTTCCGCACCATTGCAGTTAAGGGAGTAGACTGAAAAGCTGTGTAACCTGGTCAGAAATCCCTTGCAGTCTGCTCTCTGGTATGGATAATTCAATTACTCATTTCAACTGATTTTAGACACACCGTAAAAGCAAGACCATTTTATCCAGAGACACTGTTTTCACAAGGCAGAAGATAAAAGACACATTGTCTCCCACCAGCACTGGTACAGCACTACAAGCTCCTCGTTGCAGGGTGCAGAGCCACAAGCTCTGTGGCTCCAGGCCCCATCCCCAGCAGAGCTGCATCCACCCACACACCAGGGTTTGCTTGTGGGGCACCACATGTGAGGCTGTTAAACGCTGGAGTAGAATCCTTTGTGAAGCTCCACTTGTGCATTACAGGGGTTCACAGAAATGTTATTCTTTGGTTCCAATGCATTCAATATGGGCTTGACATCATGACATTTCATGCTGAAATGAACCTAGACATCCAGAGTGGAGCCTTTGACAGAAGAGCTGAGCCCAGATGTCATGCGAAGCTGGGACAGTCATGTAACTTGCAGATGTAAAACATAATGTTGGTGGTTTGGTTTTTTCCACAGCAAAGTAGGCTGTGAAGCAGGTATTTTTACTGTATTGCTCACCATACAGCACTCTGTACACGGTGCCTCAGGCAAATGTGAAAACTATTTGACAACCTTCAGAAGACTGGGAAGCACAGGAAAAATGAAGAGCCAAAGACACACCTTTTTTGACCAAACTTCCCCACCAAGGCCACCACTGACCTGCTAATGAAGCTAAGAAAGATGATGTTGCTCTTCAGGAACATCACATTACAAATGGTCACCTGCCCTTTATGAATCTGAAAAAAACCAAACCACTGCTATCAAAGCAAAGCCAAAACAAACAACAAAACACACACACACAAAGAGAGAGAAAGAAAAGAGATTACATTTCCTCAACAGAACATGGCCAGGCCAAACCAAGGGTGTTATTTCCTACCTGCCACCTGGTGTGGCTGCTTCTGGGCACCTTCAGGACCTCCATGGCCTGGACACCTGCTTGTTGGGCAGCAATAGCTACTGAGGTTTCACCACACCTACCTCACCTCTCTCTTTCCCACAAGCTCATATAAAAATAAAACAACAAAAAAGACAAATATCATTCCATATCCTCAGAGATGATATAAAAGTGAAGATGTGAAGTTCTTCATAAAATAACAAAGTGAACCACAAAATAAAATGTAGGTCAGGTGAACTGAACATTTATTTCTTGAAAAGTTTCAATACTTTATTATGAATTTGAATTTCTAACCCAACAGTTCGTGCTAACCCAGATGAGAGCTCTCCAAACATCGGCTGTTTTGAAGCAAAGTTAAACCCATGCAAAACTTTATTCTACCTCCTTTAAAAAACCGGAAATTCATTAAGCAATGCCCTAAAGACTTTTATTTTGGTTCATATTATCTTTTCAGGGAAAACCTTTTATGAAAGTAATTCCAGGCACTGCTAATTTCTATTTTTCTCCATAATAACACAACTACTCCCTTATCAGTCCTAGAAACCTGCTGTTACATGGGGAAGAACAGATGACAACAAGAGTTTTCATCTTTTACTAGAAAGTATCCCTTCACTTAGCTGACCAGAAAATTAGGTGGATCAGCAATTTAAATGCAAAAAAAAAGACTCCTACCTGCATTAAGGCTCCAACACACACCTCTGAGTGTGCTTTGCAAATGTAATAAAAGCATCTTCCAAGCCATAAATAATTTTTCTCACCCCGCCTCCCAGAAAGGAGTAGGGGAAAGAACACTGGTTTAAGGCCCAAGACTCCTCCCATTCCCAGGATGCTTTACTAAAAGAAAAAAAAAGTTTGCTAAGCCAGACTTCTCTGTACCATGACTGATATGTGTATTTAAAATAAAGACCATCTTCTTAGAATCTACTTTTTCGTCTATCTACAAAAGGCCAGGGATGTTAGCTGTACCTCTTTCTCATTAAGAGAGCTTGTTAGCTGAGGTAGGAACATGAAGTGTTCTCGACTGATATCCTGGGCATTAACACCACCAGTTTGTGACTGTACAATTCAACAAAGATGAAATCAATGTTAATTTGAGAAAACAGTCCGTTTTATCTGAAGAAACCTTTGAAATATATACATTTCCTTAAAAATCATTCTTCAAAGGCAAGTGCTGAAAAGAGCAGTGCATTGTGCAGGAAAGAAGGACAGAAGAATTAGCACACTGACTTAAATTTGGCCTCTGGTTTTCTCAAAGAGGAATAAATCCCTTTATATGATCCAGTTTCCACCGTAACCATAGAATTGATACACAGACTGGCCCTGAGATATTCTACACTGCAATAACAGAACTACTTTGTACTGTTTGCTATCACAGTAACATGCAGAGTACTCGGGCTTCTTGCAAACTAACTTCAAGACAGCAACTTACTCAGACAATACTAAAAAATAAACACCAGAAGTCATTGGTTTAGCTAACAGATAAATCAAATTTTCAATGTCGCCTTTTCCAGAGAAGCAGAAAAAGATGCAGACATACAGATAGGAGAATGCAGTAGAATTACAAAAAGTATAGTGACTGATTCATTTGAAAAGCATTTGAAGATGCCTAGATGAAAAGCATGATATTTTATAAAAGGACACAGCAAGAAACAATGGTTATAGACCCTCATTAAATGTACATGAAGCCAAACCCTTATAAAAAAAAAAAAAAAAGGAAGTTTTCCTAGCCTGTTGTTCCCCTATATTTTCTATTTCCACAGTTAACTTATGTGAAAGTTATTAAGTGGTCTATTCTCATTAGAATTTTACTCTCTTGGTTTCAGCAGGTGAGGTAACACAGCTAACATCTTTTTCTTACAAAACCCCTAAGTGATTAGATTAACCTCATTCTTATCTGCCTACAATTCAACAACAGTTCTACTCACAGATGTCTGACTTACAAGAAAGCCCAGCTGTCATCACAGGCAGATACAATTAAAACAGTTTTCTCCTGTTTTACGTCATGCAGAATATTGCAAGACAGCGCTGCTTGGTGCCTCGGAATGCATCTCTCCCACATTCGAGATTTTGTGAAAAACATAATGTTTGAATTTCTATTTGTCTATCTGAATTTCTTCGGGTACTTGGCCAATAAGAGGAGGTCTGCTGGATGCACACACTGGAGTAAGGGAGATGGCTCGGTGTGACCACGTCTGCTCAGCGGGTCAAGTATTTAGATTTAGGTGGCCACTAGATGGTGCAATGAAATAAAAAGAAGAGCCTGAAACTCTGCTGCTTCATGTTTGGTACCCTGGAAAAATCTGTCCCAAGCATTCTTAGTTCTCATTTTAGCTGATAAACTTCATAAATATTGTATAATCATACATTTCCATATGCCTATTACTGAGTTATTGTGAAAATTCTATAGTAAATTAAAGGCTGATATTCCTTCAGTCTGAGCATTACAAAGGCTGCTTTTGCTTGTTTTGAGGATCCCACGTAGTAACTATGTCAGGCCTCAGCTGATATATTTACCTGAATATGTAATTCACAGGGGTCAGTCAGAGCCTCTGCATCTGCCTCCTTTGACAAACTAGAAAGCATCCACGATTCACAATAATACATGTGGATGTGTGCTTTGCAAAGCATCCCAGTAAGCACTTTCTGGTACTGACAGCTATTACTAGAGAAAAAAAGGCTGTTGGACTCCCCTTCAATTAAATGTGAGAATGCATTTTATTTTACTGTTCACTGGTGCTACTAAATATGCTTTCCCTATGTACACACCTATCAGTTGGAAGCACAGGACCCACCCGAGCACCTGAGTAACCACCTTAAAGCTGCACCCCCTGAGAAGAAGTTATTTGAAAGGCAGTAGAAGTCAGAAGGGGCTAAAACCTGGCACTCAGTCCTGGGACCGTCATTCACAGTGAACAACAGGTCTCTCCCCACCCCAGCCCATTGAATTCACTGGTGTCATTTCTCAGGTAAAGCACGTTCATCAAACAGCTCCTCTTAAATCCACACAGGTAATGAAGTCCACTCTGTGACACCTCAGTGCTGGACTCCCAGCAGCGGCACCAGGGGAAAACGTGCTCTTTAGGCTCACCAGCAGCACAGCTCCCAGCAGCACCACGCGGCTTGGCAAGACCTTAGGAGCTGCTCCATGCAGTGTCATGCCACACCACTTGACCTTCCCAGCCTGATGTCAAATCTCATATGCAAATCAAAGCGGTATCTTTCTGCACAGTAGCAGCTGAGGAAGTCGGCAGCTGCAGCTTTTACGTGGAGGCATCTTGCTGGGTAACAGTCAGAACACGGCCATGGGAAGCCTTCACACCTCTAGCTGCTTAGAGTTTCCCTTCTGATTTGATCTAGTTGCACAAATTTCTTTAGGTGCTTCTTTTAAGGTTATTTCCTTATATCTGCAAACTTCCCCAGAAGAATACCTGGCAAGCATTAGCCCATGCTGACAAGCAAACCTTACTCCCCCTCTCTGTGCTGCCAGAGCAGTAATTGATATTACCAGGCCAATAATGATCTTGGTCATTCTCAGAATGTGACCTAGCTTTGAAGCTTGCTTTCCTTCCAGCTGGTTTTATTTTAATGTCCCATCCAAAGTCCCACTTGCCACTAGAGGGCACTTCAAACCAAGCTGTCATTTCCTATCGGCACACTGTAAACGTGGAGGGTTAGACCTGGCCTCAAAATAACTTCTGGCTCCTAGCAGACGTGCACAGCAGTTCTAATATAACTTGTCTAATGTTAGATAAACATGAGCTTTAAAGAAAAGTTTCCTACATTTGGAGAGCCAAGCAGGGTTCAGACCATGTCTAAAAGGAGTCTGTAGATATATGTGTGCAAGTCACACAGGTAAGTCTAAAAGGAGGCTTTAGATAGTACAAACCAGCTCGTTTTGTTTAACATAACATGTGCAAAAATGAGTACCAAGCATTTTTACTCAATATTGCTTAACAGATTCAGTGTTACTACAATAAACAATGTCTTGTTTGCTTTTAACTTCTGAATCAGAGAGATTAAAAAGTGTGAATCAGGACTGAAAACAGTTTGGGAATAAATGTTACGGAAAGGAAAGCTCAGAACTGATCAAATACCACACGGTGCAAGACCAATGTGTTCGCATTTAGACAACTGCTGCCCTAACTCCTCAAGCTACTCTCTGAGAGCTGCCTTACTTAACAACTGTAGGTGAACCAGTTTTGTCCTGTGTATTTGATATTATATTTGCCAAGTTCTTTTAAAGCCTGGAGTACAAGTGCATGAAAGTCCCAACGAAGGTGTGTTACAGCCAAAAGCCAAGATTTCTTTCCAAGTCTGGATTACATTTGACTTCTTGTCACTATGTAAACAAGCAGTTGATTCTTCAGACAGCAGGACAGACAGATTTACCAGGCAGCCTCACAAGAGTGGGAGTGACCTGCTCCCCTCTATCTAGCAGTATCAACAGCAGTTGATGTTAAGTAGGCTGGCTCTTACTTCTTGAGGACAAGGAGAAAAAAAAATTTAAAACACTTGTTTTTCTCCTGATACTGATTTTCTAAGGAGCAGAAAGTACCTTTAGAAGCTCAAGGACATACCTTAGTAGAAAAGAGAACTGTAAAACACACTGAAGTGAAATGCTGGTCTGCACACAGCTGTAAAGCTGGCAGCTGATATCACTGTTAATCTGACTGGCTTTCACTCTGTTTATTTTGTAGGGGACCCACCACATTATCTGATGTCTATACATAGACCTGGGAAGCATTCAGTCTTTGCTGCTTTTTCATATTACAAATTTTGACATGACAGTCATAAAAAAATGGGGGCAGAAAAGGAAACCACTGAATTGCGGTGACAATTTTTCTAAAATTACTTCAAAAGCCCTTGGACCCATCTAAAGACAATTATGTTCAGAGTGAGGTACCTTACCTTAGTCCAACATACTTGTTTCTCACTGAAGAGCCAGCACTTGTGAAAGTGTCAGCATACAATGAAACTCGTATCAGATGCAAGAACACGTTCTGCGTTTCCACACTTCATCCAGAGACTCTTGTCGCCTAGAAAGAAAAACAACAAGCTGTCAGATTTTTAAAATATGAAAAAAAAAAAAAAAGAAAAAAAAAGGTAGTTTATGTATAGAAATAATTTATACATTCTGTAAATCTGCTTTAATTAGGCATTAATGTTTATCAGATCAAGTAGATTTCATTTTAAAGTCTCAATCAATATAAACCACTTAAAATTCCTATCATTCCAGATTATCAAAATGCAAATAACTTCTTAAAATCAAATTTGTGTTTTGCCATATGCTCTGTAAACGTACTCTTCAGCCTCAGTGAATTCCCAAATTAGACTGGTCATTTTTATTTGCTGGCCTCCCATGCCAGCAAAACTGGACCAAAAAAATGAATAATCAACCCTGCAGAAAAATAGTTAATTGAAATTGAAAACCAATTCAAACTTTTCATGGCTTTGTTAATTTGTCCTTTGAAGGAAATCTGCTCATTCAGTTGCCAACACATAAGTTGATTGTCACCATGGCAATACTTGTTTTCTCAGACGACCTAGCTTCTGCAGCTATGGGACTGACTACATGAGGCTCTGGTTTAGTTTTTGTTGTTTTCAAGGCAATTAAAATGTAAGTATTTGTGAAAACTTGAAAACATGCATTATGAATGATTAAAAACTGAAAACAAGTTATCAGATATAAACTCTACTGCCTTCGAAATCCCAGGATCTTTTGAGGGCCGATTCTCCATTTGAGAATGCCCTGGGCTGGCAACATTGCCTCCACCACAATCTTTTCAGCTGCAGAGCAATTTGTCCCGGATCCACATACTGTGGGTAGCTGGGATATGCTCAGACTTTGCAACAGAGTATGTTCCTTAAGGATATTTAAATGACTTTTCCATATCAATGGAAATCACGTGATTTATGCTTCCTAATACTACTTAGTTACATTCAAGAGTAGATTTATATTCAGATTAGCTTCTACAAAACCTGCTGCCACCTACATACTTTTTGTCAAACTCAAAAATAGATTGATTTCACACTTTCTGACATTGCTCCTTTAATTGTTGCCTAATTACAAGTAGGAAACAGTGAGCAATCCCAGGGAAGGAGATAGCAGTCTGCTTATCTGATAAGGCTTCAGTAGAATAGGTAGCTAATTCCAGTTCCAAATGAAGTCATTTGAACCAAAAGCAAAATATAAATCAAAACATAAGGCTCAGCAGAAGATTTTCAGTATTTTATATATATATATGTATAAAACAAACCCCAAACAAACTTTAATTTTCTGTGAAAGTTTGCCAATTTGAAGGCTGCTGAAAAGTGACAACAAAAAATAAAACACCCAGTTTCAATTTCTTCTCTAAAATTTCAACTGCATCTTGGTTTCAAAACCTATACGAACTATCAACTTCTCTTTTTGTTTCCCATTTGTCCAGAGCAGAGAACTGCACGGGGGATCCGTCAGTCAGGTCCCACTGCTGCCTTCAACCCTGGAAGGGGTGCAGGTGGGGAAGCCTGGAAGGAAGCAGCTCTTTAGGAAAGAGCATGCAAAATTCCTACAGAAAGCATCTCCAGAAAGAAAATCTGGAGGCCATAAACCTGAGAGTATATAGGAAGGTTTTTAGAAGTAACAGAAGGCCCTAGAGCAGAGGCAGCTCTGGCCGAGTCACCAGTCCTGCAGCCCTGAAGCACAGGGTTTTTTCCTTAGAGTAATTCTGGAAAATGTATCTTAAGAATCACCCATATATTGTTTCCTTGTATTTTTGGTACATCCCATCTCACAAGAGTGAAATCCTGTGATGCTTGATGGCAGTCTGGAATGCTACAGCTAGTTAAAGAGGTGTTTCACATAGACAGCCAGAGAATTCACATTTCTTCTCCACACAGATGGGATTTGAAGATTGAGTGTTGTTCATTAGAGAGCTCATCATAACACAACCCAGGTTTCCTATTCCCACTACAGGTGCTGGGGTTGTGAGTGGAGGCAAGTGCTCTCATGTTAGCGATGAACTTCAGGACTGGAAGTGAGCTAAGAGCGGCTGGTGTGGCTGCCTGCCAGTACTAATATGTACACAAAGGGTGTTGCTTCAGCTTCATCACATGCAACTTTTACCAAAGACACTAAAACAACAGCACTGCACAGCCCTTCAGAGACTGGGCTAGCCTCGCAGAGATCTTTACAACAGTAAAAGACACCGAGGGCCAACAAAAACATCATTGCGCACATTTAAACCTTTAGAACACGCTGGTTTCTTGGCCAAAGACCACGAGCCAATTGTTAAGCATGAAGGAAATCGCAGTCTAAGAAAAGACCCAAGCCAAGTTGTGCTCAGGTTTATCCAACTCTATGAAATCAGATTAGTAAATAACAAGATTTGGGCCTAGGCACTTTCAGTGTCTTTATGAACACAGTATTTAATGAAGGTTTCTGAGCAGTGCCAGGTCCTGTGTCCTGTCCGTCCGTGTCCCCCCGCCTTTACTTCAGCAATGACATACCTATGGCATTCCCAGTTCTACCCTATGGCACACATACCTATGGCATTCCCAGTTCTACCCTATGGCCCACATACCTATGGCATTCCCAGTTCTACCCTATGGCCCACATACCTATGGCATTCCCAGTTCTACCCTATGGCCCAAAGCAGTGAGACGATAGTGAACCGTTGTGTGTTTTCAAACCCTAGATAGGGTGAGTGCAAAATAATATAACTTTGGTTTTTTACAATACAGAAGAAAAGTATGTGCTTCTGAAGAGCTGATAAATAGAATATAGACATTTATTTAAAATACCTATTAGCTGGTCTCCAAGCTGCAAGTTTGCTCCTGAGAGTGAGAAGGAAGCAATACATTTGGGAAGCCTGATGCATCTCACTTAGCTGGTTTATGTTTCGGGCTGTATCTAGAGGCACAGGCTTGCCTAAATAAACACTCTGGTGAGTGTGATTCCCAGGAGATCTGCAGCACTTGATAGATGTTTCCATGTAACAGCAGATAGTTTTGGTGAGACCTTATAAAGAAATTCTGAAATTAGCTGGCTTTGCATGTACATTTGTGATCTCATTATGATTATTTAAGCTGAGCATGTAAATTACTAAGTCCTTAAATTTCGGAAGGAAGTCAGGGAAGAATAAAAATTGATTTAGTGATATAAATACTGGAAGTCATAAAGGCTTCATGTGATGTTTGACCTCCTGATAAATTATGTTGTTAAATGACTCCTAGTTTCAGGGCAGTGATAGAAGGGTTTGGTAAGAGATTGCTTCTACACTGAACCCAGGTGTTAAATATTTTATTCACTGTAGACTGAAGTCAGACTTTTGGTAGAAGAATTAGTAGACCAAAGGGATCAGTCCCGTACATGTTTTTCTGAGTCCACATCCATTCAAAGGACGCAGAGATCCCTCTGACAGTCAGTAGCATTTTTACAACACCCCTATCTTATATACAGCAGTGGAATATAGAAAGATGCTTTACAGTCTCTTGCAAGATTGATTCCATACTCTGGCTAGCACAAGCTCTGCATTGTGATCTTGACAACAGCAGAGAAAAAGGTTAGATTTTTTTTTATGGCGGGGGGCGGGGGGGGGGGGGGGGTAAAAAAAAACTAAAGGAAC
>WTSP01014813.1:0-28448 GCA_025331215.1 Actenoides lindsayi | reverse complement strand
GGGGGGGATAAAAAAAATCTACAGGAATTTAAAAAAAAAAAAAGAAAAAAAGCAAGAAAAAAAGCACTAATCAGATGCAAGTCGGGAAGCAGCAGGACAGAAGAAACAGGAATTAGGAGTTCTGTAATACCAGGCCAGAAGAAATAGGGCAAAGACCAGTACTCCAAGGTTTCTTTTCTCCTTCAGACTTACGAGATCAGCAGTTTGCATTCCCCAGGAGACCTGAAGTACTCCCTTTCAAGTGTAAAAATAGCACTTCCAGAAGGGAATAGTTCAGGAACAAACCAGTCCTACAATTCAGTGGAGCACAGGGTATGAACTCTTAAATGAGCTGGACCCTGAAGTAGTTCTCCTGTGCCCACAAGTACTTTGTAATCCTTCTGTGGAACACAACTACGATACACGTGCATATGGCAGCCTCCAGTCAGGAGGAATATCTAGACAGAAAATCCCTCACAAGCCAGCACAAGCAGCACTGAGGCCAAACTTCCTCCTCGTTCCCAGATAATTTTCAATTCTATCTACTTCAGCATCTTCTGCACGTGGATCCTATCCATATTCACCTAATTCAAGGATGGCCTGTCCAATCAGTCCTTTATGGTAGGATTCAATTAGGTGACATCCCACAGGAAGAACAACTTTGGAAGTATTTTAAAGGAGAATTTTCTCCCCTCTTCTTCATATCTTTCCCATATGGACACACACATCCTGAGAACTAGTGAGAAGCCACATCTTGAGAACTAGTGAGAAGCCACATCCTTTTCCCTTTATTTCCATTCAGGATAAAGCAGACTTGTCAAACAGTAACAAAGCCTTCAGCATATTTCAGGTATTTCAGGATAAAGCACAAGCCTGGTAAAGAGGAAGCTCAGCTCAGTCCTCTCCTCCCCACAGGGGAGCAGCCGGCAGAGTGTTTGCCACGGTAAGAGGAAGCAATGAGAGCTCCACCAGATCTGGTAAGGGTTACGAGTGTCGGCCACACGAAGCCAATGCAACACAAAGGAGCATCTCTCATGACACTTTTGCCCAAATACCCGAACATCGTGGTGCTCCTTGGGGTTTGTGTCATTGGGCTGTAATCGCCACTCACTCTCTGCCTGCTGCTGGCAGATGGGGTGCTCCAGAGCCCCGTGTCAATACAGACTCTGGCAGCAAGTTCACAATGCCACTGACAATTGCAATTACTTTCTTTACACCTCGGGGGCGGGGGGTGGTCAGGTATCTCACACAGAGGCAATCTGAAGAAAGAGACATTCACATTACAAATCCTGATTTGGGAGGGAAATGACATCTTTGGGACAAGCCAAAATTTAAGTACTCTCTTACACCACGATGCCTGACCGCCTTCCTACTTGAGATTAAAAGCCTTCCTGACACTGCTGGTTTTCTAGTTTAGCTGTTTGCAGTTACTGGTGAAGCCTGAACGTAAGAGTGGGAAAGTGAGAGCAGGCTACGCACAGAAGGGTTTCCCCGTCACGCTTGGGGCTGGCACTGTGCCCACACAGCAGGGGCTGCCCCATCCTGCTGGCCTGCCAGCCACAGACACAGCAGCCCCGCTGCCTCGGCGAGTCCAAATCTCACAGCCACGCGCTAAGTGCAGAAATGATCAAATACCACTTGAAATGCAACATCCAAACCAGGACTTAGTTCGAGATCCATGAACAACATTTCTATCAGCTGTAGCCAGCTGGCAATCTGAAAACCAGGAGACTTGCTCTTACCCAGAGTTAATCCAGCCCCCAACGCAATCCTGCGTCACAGTTATCGGCAGTTATGACTAACCGGGGCTTCTAAAGCACTTTCAAACCCAGCCTTTGTTTTTCAGGCTGATTCTTTCAGAGTGTTTGTGAAATATCACCCTGGAGTTGACTGCAGATATCTGACCTTACGAAGGCCACTTAGAGCATTTACGATGTGTTAAATAACACTGTACAGACCTGCCAAGCCAGATTTTCTGTACCACCCTAGCAGGGAACTCCAAAACAAATGGGAAAGCCCTAGCACTATTTCTTACTCTCATTCAGTGCTTACCCATCTGCCTGCGTTTGGTATCAAGAGGCTTATGGAACAAAACCCAACCATTGTAACAAAAGCAAAGGAGAAAATGCTGTATAACAGCATTTGAGACACATTTTATTTTGCTTCTACTTTTTTCCTTTTAAATAAAAACCAAACACACACAAAGGCTTTTTGCCTTTAAAGAGAAAATAAATACACAGAAAGTCTCTTTGAAGGACTCACAAAAATACCCAAACAGAAAACAACTTTGGATCATAAATATTTACTAAAACAACTCTGTGGCTATATAATGTCTTACAGCCTGGGATTTCTAAGTAAATGCAGGTTCCCATGGTGAGCATCATACTCTGCAGTGTTTCATCATGCTCAACAGCATCCCTTTTTGAACTGCCCAATTTTATGGTATAAAGTACCTCATGTTTAAAAGGCCCTCATAGCTGCTTTAATAGTTTTTTTGAAACAGAGGCACAGAAGTTGCATTGATTGCTGTAAGTAACAAGATGACACTCAGGTACAGAGCCCTCTAAGATGTGACTTCCATTGCAATCACTATGCCAAATATTTTCCTCTGTGCTGTAGTAAAACATTTAAAGATGACCAGTCTTTATTATCCTGCAGATTAAATCCCTCTATCTCATACTAGCTTTACACTAGAAAAAAATCCCATCTGACCTGAACTGCCTGATGGGCTGAAATAACAAACTCCAGGAGAGTCCTAAATCTGAGTTTGGATTTGATGTTAAACAGAGCCAAGGTTTTTAAGGTGTCCGCTACGGGACTCTGAACCAGCAGGCACTGACCTAAATTTCAGAGAAGAGAGAACTGTAGTTGTACTGGCCAGTTACTGAACACATACAGGTAGTATAACACATCCCAATTCCTCTATCCCCTTCACGTGTGAACAGCCATGGAAAAATGCCATTTAATTTCCTTCACCCTTTTTTGTGTTGCTGTTGACAACACAAACTTTTAACACTTTCCCAGCTTTGCAGAGGTACATTAAATTGCTTGGCAATTTTGGCAAGCATACAGCAATTTATTTAGGTAGACATTTGTCACACGTTACCTGAAGTCTACTTCCCACCTGGACATTCCTTCCGAATGAAATACCGTCTTATGCCTCCCACCCCAAGAAGCAAGGCACAACTGCGGGGGGGAAATGCTGTCACCTCCTAACTGCAGCTGGGCAAGGCCAGAACCCGCTTGGCAGGCCCTGGCACAGCCAACAACTGCATTAACCGGAGCCTGAAGGACACCAGCATGTTAGCAACTCAGAAGGGTTTACATTTCTAGGGAACTATTAGGGTCAAATCACTTCATTGGTTTCCCTTTCTCTGATTATGTACATGGGCAGCTACAGTTTATGGCAGCTAGAGTTTAGTTTCACTTGCAAAGAAATACCTGGACTTCCCTAATGGATATGGCAATTTGACAGATTAAACTGTCTTTGTTTCCTCTCCCCTTTTTTCCTTGTTGAGTATACAGTCTTGCCTTTTTTTTGAAAAACAAAATCATCATCTACAAGATGTGCCACAGCACATCATGGCCACTTAAACTCCTCTAGTATGCAGATAAGTCATAAAACTGCATTGTAATGCAAAACAACAGTCATTTATGTGCAAAATGAAATGGATTCACATATAAACCGCAAAAAAACAGTAAGGTACAGTACAGACAATAAAAACTGCACAGACTTGCTATCTAAAACCTGAAAAAAACCAACTATTACTGACCCAGCAACACCAATAAAAGATGCAAAAAATCCCAAAGGTCACGTCAAGTGCTTATAATGGACTGAGTGAGTTAAGTTTCCCAAACTGTACTGGCATTCATCTCTAATCCCCAAAAGGCCATGACTGACTTTCTAAACAAATAAATAATTATCTAAATATAAAAAGGTATTGTAGAAGCATTGGAACTATTTTTTTTCCCCTTGCTTTTTGTCTGAAGAATGAATTGCAGCATTTTTTCTCATGCGATTTCAGTGGACTTTTGATTAATACTTTCTGAAAACTAATGTAGGGTTACAGTAGATTTATGTTTATGCTCGACCATTGCATTTGAAGAACTGCACAATAACCTGGTTTTGTTCTGCAAAAGGAACAATAGCCAGGGAACCTATGTTATTTGTTAACTGAAATCAAATGCCCACAATGAAGCTGTAAGTTAACACAGCAAGATAAATAATCCCCAGCAGTTACTGAGCTTCAGATTAAGATATCCATAATCCTTCTGTGCTGGAGGTGACCCACATAAACTCTGTATAGTTCCAGGTACACTTCAGTCCTCAATGATCTTGTAGCAGTGGGGGGACAACACCACACGTGACAAAAACCACAACCAAACAACCAAAATCTACTGATCGGCCAACTCCACAGCTTCAAGACTGGATCTTTTATTGCCTCAAAAGACCAAAAGATTTTCTTCAGACTCAGAAAACTGTTTGCAACTGTCAACTTCTAGAACTTGGAAAACTCCAATTCCTGAATTCTTCCCCTCCCCATCAACAAAGCTTCATAACTTCTGGATTCAGGAAAAAACATTTTAACTTGTAGTGTAAAAGAAGGAACAGTGCATCACATTCTAGTCCCCTTAAAGCACATCGCATCTACTATCAAACACACAGAAAATACTTCTGAATTAAGTCACAGTTCAACTAAGCAATGTTCTACACCTGCATAGAAATCCACACCTCAAGTTTAGTGGCAATTAATACCTACACACTGTCAGTTACAATTGTAATAGTAACACAGTAATTTCAAGACAATGCCAGAAGCACCCTGAAGACTTTCTGGTTTTCAAACTGAACTGGCACAGAATGCTCATTTCAGTTCCCCAAGTGCACACGGGTAGTTACTGACAGTAGTTTAGTAACGCTGGCTTCATGGATGAGCGTGCCTTCCCTTATGGGCAGACAATAGATCTGAAGATACAGTCAGGAATTCTCTCTGTTTTGATCACCTAGCAAAGACCTTTTCATTTTGAGAATTAGTCTCTTACAGTCATTAAGGAATACACATTAAAATCATGCTTCCCAAAATCCTGAAGCAATATATTACAACCTTCTCTCAAGGCCCAACATGCTGATGGCAGAGAAGTCTACGTTAAGGCTTGAAGCAGCGAAAAAGAAAAAGCCTCTCATCATAAGCAGCTTTTATGTTGCCCACATAAGCAGTGTACTGTTGATACTCTTAGTAATTAGAAGTAACCCAAATAAACTGCCTAGAGAAAATGAGGAATAGTAGCTACTCAGAACACATGGCAGCTGCTTTGACTGAAGTCTAAACTTCTTTATGTTGAGACTACATCAATTCCCCCTACAAGATACAATTTTTAATCAGGAACAAAATACCTGAGACATTATAATTCATTAGGAAGCATTGCATCTCAAACATTTGTTTTCTTTTATTCTCCAATGTTGAGAAGCCCAGATACAGTGTCTGCAATACCTCCAGGGTCTCCTGGAAGAACTGTGATTAAAACATTAATAAAAATTAAAAAAATAATAAGCAGCAGCAGCCACTGCAGCTCAATTATAACTGCATTAAAGAAATGCCACAATCATGACTGATCCTTGACCAGACTTGCATACCTCAAAAGATTCAATTAACCTAATGCAAAAGCCCTGCCCACTTTCAAGCTGCCACGTTACAAGTTTAGCTTTACTTCCTGAGCTTTTATTTAAGGTTGCCAAATGGTCAGGTCAGTTTATTGTTGAGACATCCCAAAAGCGCACACGCCCAGAACACACCGCTACTCTCCTCATCTCTTGAATTTCAGCTGTGGCTGTGACCTGCTAGGTAAGAGTCAAATACAAAACACCTACAAACCTGACCCACAAAAAACCCCACTTCTTTTTGTGAGAGAGATAATTGCTACCAAGTTCCTTTGAGTCCCAAATGTGGATTTTATTATTCAGTAGCCTGAAACTAATAATTAACTCTCCACTAGTTTTTCAAAGTTGATCCATAAAACTTACTACAGCCCATTTAAAGAAAGATGTGTAGCTATTTCATTTCTGTGCTGGCTACACACATTTGAAATTTTAACTAGCACAAAGTGGTACAGGGCTGATGACTCTGTGCAGGTATGTTATGTACTGAAAAAAGTTATGAAAATGAAAGCACCTGATATTGACAGTAACTATATCCAAATATAAAGAAATCCTTTTTCAGTTGGCAACTGAACAGAACTAACTGCATATTTCAAGTAGAAAATGAAGAATATTTCTGTTTGAAATGAAATTTTGTAATACATGTTTGTAAAAGTAATTTGTTCTCTACGGGGAGAAAAGACTGAGGAGAGCAAAACCACTCTGAAAAATTGTACACTACTTATGTTTTCTTTGAAACACACAGGAAAACTGATACTAAAAAATATCCATGATTGAGTAAAACTTACTTTGTAGCAGATAATGCCTCAAACAAAGACTCCAATGCATGTCAGCATTCATACAGACTAACTCCACCTAAGAGAGAACAACCTTCTGGGAGCAAGGCAAAAGAAACCTCAGGTGACTTCAATTCCCTTTGACTTTGATGGAGCTCATCTTGAGCTACACCACCTGAGGAATTCTCAATAGATGTATTTACCTGTGGAGATCTAATGCAGCAAACCATTTAGGGAATGATGGTCCTATCTGAGAGGACTGCATCGCTGTAAGTCAGAAGCCTATCAACAACCAGAAGGAAGTCCAGGAACCAAAGCCATTTGTGCAGTTCAGTTCTTGGTCATGTTTGGTTTACAAATGTCTTGCTTGCTTAAAAATCAGTGCTCTCTTGCCTTGTAAGAGAATTGTTCTATTCCTCCAGAGAACTAGGTATCAAAAGAAGGCATGGAAAATTTAAGTCCATCTCCCTCCCCACTGACTGCTAAGGATGCATTGCAGACACCACAACAGAGCACTCTTGGAAAGGTAAAGCCTCCTTATGCCTCTGTGAGGTTCACTGCTCCAGTTTGATGCATCTAGCTACAACTCCTTGCTAGGAACACACCTGCCTCAGGTTTCCTGTGATAGAAAGGAATTCAAAAGTGTTTGCTTTGCTCCATCAAATGGCCCTGCTATCCTTTACCCAGAAAATAACTTTAATGATGTTCAAAACACCCAGAGGGTTTTAATGTTTATGTGAAACTCTACAAATAAAACTCACAGAAAAGATGTTTTGTTACATTTCAGGAAATGGAAGACATCCAAGGCTGAGTGACCAAATCCACCTACAATTATCCTGATGTAAATGAAGGAGTGAGGGTATGTGTATGACATGACTAAAACCTAGCCTTGATCTGATCAGATGTAACTGAGAACAGAATTTGGCCTACAGCTACAAAGTGTTTCAAGTGTAAAAATCTAGTTATATCCTCACAAGCAGTCTGCACCACACACACAAATGCAGTAACACGTAGATTTGGCAAACAACGTACTACTGGAGAGGGAAATGTCCCAGAGCAGCCTGCAATAACAAATTGTCACTGTTCAGGCTAATAAGAACAAGCACTTAGGAAAGTTGATGCAGAGAACTGGACTGATCTTTACATGGTAGCGGGTGACAGCAGCAACAGAGATATTTATAAAATTTGGAACAGTACATGGAACAAGGGGCCTGCTGCTCTCCCACTGTGGAGAGTGCCTTAGGCTGTACACAGAAGCACCAGGCTTTAATCTCCTCCACACTGCTCAGAACTGAGACCATGATCAGTATTAAATAAGAGGCATTTTCATATTTATTTATGTTCTGGATGGCAGAGAAATACATGCCAACATATGAAGCCTTAGAAACCAGGTGTGCTGGGGGTTTGGTGCATGTCACCAAGCATTAAAGAAAAGGATCTCACTCATTTACTAAAAGCTATGCTAGGCAATTATAAAACAACCTGATAATCATCTTTTCTGTCGTGACTGCTCCTTTCCCTCTTTGATGTTGCAGCCCAGATAGTACTTGGCAGCAGAGTACCTAGTGGGATCATCATTCTGCTGCACACCTAGAATTTATCTGCCTGCTTTTCTCTCACAGCCAGTCAGAACCAGTAATCCAGGCTTTTTTTTTTCAATTATTTCTTGCCCATGCTACATGGCCTTCTCCATGCATTTCACGGAGCTTATATAGCAGAATAGAAGAGCTGGAAAGAACATCTCTTACCATAGAAGACCTGAAAACACCATTGTTCCTCCAAGTCTGAATGAGAAGCTGAGAAAGCACAAGAATGAGGTTGAGAATAAGGGCTGAGAGAGGAATGTTTTGTTCACGGTTAGACAAGCACAGACAGAATGGCTAGAGGTTGTAAGTGTTGGCATTTTTACAGAGAGTGCTGAAAGGCGCGTTTCAGATAAATGCAGACGGAGTCCATGCTTTGAGGAGCATAAAATCCAAACATTACATTTTGGCCAACGGTTTAAAGTGATGTTGGACTATTCTTTAGGCTTCCCTAGAACAATAAGATCCTTTTAACAAGTGTTAGTATGTCCAAAAACTAAGAGCTGACCTCTACTATTGCCCCTCTAAGCTGTGCTAGTGACTGCAGGACACTTTGATGCAGATGCTGTACAACAATGCCCTACCACGGTGTGACCAAGGAAGCTCTACCGACTGGAAATCTCTGAGTGTAATCTCTAAGGCTGACCTTGTAAACCAGCCTGAAGGGGCCCCAAGTAGTGCAGAATGCTTCTCTCAAACCAATATAGCATAGAACACCTATCCTGCTTACAATTTACTCATTGGTACAACAGAGAATTATCTTCACCTTAAAAGACTGGTGTGGTGGGTTTCTAGTAAGTCTGAGTAACTGAGTATCTTTCCAAAGTGGTGTTGATCCCAATAAAATTCCCTGGGACCCACACAAAGACGTTCCCAAATGTATGCCAATAGCCGTTTCCTGTTTCTCAACCCTTGTATTCACATCTCTTTTTTGGACCTAAAGTTAATTTTAGTGGGTGCCTTTAACTTAAGAACATAGAAAAGGCCATGATAGCTCAAAGAAAAAGTCCCATCCAGCTCTATTGCAGCTGTCCCTGGTGGTCAGGAATACATGTCTAGAGAAGAACAGAAGAGACAAGAAGCACATAGCATAATTTTTCCTTGTATAAACTTTACAAGCTTCTAAGAGTCAGTAGTTCAGAGGCTACCAGAGGCAGAGGATGTCTTTAGCCCACTCTGACAGCAAATGATTGGTCTGTGAACTTGGTAAGTTTAGTACTAGAGTTCAGTTCAGAACTGGCATTATTCACCAAGGCTGTATGTTTGCTAATTGGCATTAACAGTTCCTACCTCATCTGGGGGCTGTGAACACTAGCTGCAGAGGCTGTAGTTCACTGCTGGCTGCAAGTGAATGAACTATAGTTAGCTCACCTTGACACCCTAGTTTTGAGGTAGTTCATAATCTCTCTTGCTCATAAGAGCTCACAGACCTGTAGCATAAGATTTTTCATCATCACCATGTGCTCTTAATGATCAACTCAAGCACCTGAAAAACACAGCTCTACCTGGCTGCTATAAACAGCCACCACTCTTGGATCTTCTCTTTCGGTGATGTGGTAGTTGGCACACTCACCGTACACAGTCAGAGGAAGGACAGAGTTACCAAAGTAGCATTTGGGTCACAAGAGAGCTTGCAAAACTGAGGGGTAGCCGTAGCTGCCCTCCAAGTGTGTTCCCTTCCCTGTGTACAGCATATGTGTGGGACTCCTGTAAGTACCTCTGCTGTCAGTGTAAGTGGAGTAAAGGTCTTGTTTGTCTTGGATTCAGTTTGGAAGAAGGAGAATAAATTGCACTTACTTTCTTTCACCCTGTTTCATTGTGTCACAATCCCACAATCACACTTACCAAGTCTGATAACACTTAGCATGGGTCCTTTCTCCTGACACTTCTGCAAGGAACCTTTTCAAAAGAAAACCAACTCAGGTACCTCCAGAGAGGAAGCATTAATGCTTTTCAGTTACGCACAGTTCCAGGTGATGTGTACAGCACAAGGGTCTGAAAGTCACTCAAAGTTGGCTGTGACAAACTCTGATAGATCTCAGTACCACTGCAGAGATTCGTGATGCCTTCAGTAGCACTTGCTGCCTTCACAGAGAAAACTATCTTGCCTTGGTTGACACAGAGGACACAAAATAATGCCAGACCTTTAAAACGTGTCTCTTTCTGACATAATTATCAATGATCTTTGAGTAAATACAAGTCTGGAAAATATTTATGAACTGTAACTTCAGCAAATTCTGTTGTTAAGAAAACAGAGAAATTCACTTCAACCTTTTTACTTGCCAACTAACTTCACCCATGTGTTGGAAGTATTGAGATAAATTTAACATTCTAGAATTATTTGGACTCCATATTCTTACAAATATTTATATTCAGTATGAATCCAAGGCACTGTCTCCATCTAAAAATAGCATTCTGATTTGTGGCTTTGCAAACATGAGATGAGAAGTCAGAGCATTACAAGCTACATATAGCAAGTATGTGTAATTATACTCATTAAAATACCCTAAATGGAAAATTTTTCATTACCCTGGGATACAAGTGAAACAGGGCAGACACCCTCTGGATTCTGGGTGCAAGCAAATTTTATCAAGACCAAGCAATTTTATATTTCTAGCGAACTGCTCAGACTCTCAGAGACTTGCTTCTAGCCCTGAAGCTAGAACTTGGCCATTAGGGCAAATGCACAGCCACTTCCTGAATAAATCCCTGTAAAATGACTCTGAGAGTTTCTGGTTGGCTGATGGGTAAACTCTGGTCTGGACTTCCAAGTGTTAGAGTTGGAATTTGAAAAAAGCTATGGAAAAGCACTAAGCAGGACATTTAGACTCCTGGTCTTCCAAGATTTTATTGTTTAAAAAGCAATTTGCTTGACTGCAAGCTGAGTAGCTAGTGTTGCCACTCAGTGGATTCTGTCTATAAGTGGGATCTTCTGGAAGGCAGAAGAATAAACTGAAACATCACCATCTCATCACTGACATCTCTCTGATACTCTGCAGCTGTCTTCATTAGAATGGATATTTTACTTTCATTCTACTGCTGTCTGATTTCTTTTTAAAAGCAGAAATCCTCTAGTACACGTTATCTCCCACATATTTGGACTTTCTCCTTTTCCCCTCCAAACCACCTTCACACGTTGTTTCCCAAAGATCCCAGTACAACTGTGCCCTACAGAATGAGGGGGACCATGATCCTTTTCCCTTCTCCTCTGAATGAAAGCACAGCAGGAAGAACTCCTGGAGTAATGTTTACACAGCTGTGAAACAGTCTTCGAAAGGAAGTAGCAGAATTTCTAACACCTGAGTCATTTTATCACAGTGACCCAGAGCACTGCAGAACTTATGTCCTCCACGAGCAGAGAAGAGCTGATCCTGTACTGTCAGAAACCTCTAACCCCAGGCTCCCTTGTTTGGAGAATGCAAAATAAACTACAAAACAATAAAAATTGTGCATCGATTCTTTTTGCTAGGTAATAAATGCTTTTTTAAGGTTCTGATTCTTCTCTTTATGAAACCCACATTGCATGGAATGCTCTCAGTCCTGCCAGGTAACTGTGCATAGCTAGCAGGAAATGGATGCTCTGGAGAACGCATACTGAATGTCCGAGAATAACGAAGTGACTGGAATTTAACAGTTTTAACTCAATCCTCCAACACACTTTCTCTTTAAGTACTTAGTTATTAACCTAATCTTCTTGGTAAACTACTCTTCCATTTGTCAGGATGTCAGGTACCTTCTTACTGTTTTTCCTCATTTCAGTGGCACAGCTATGTATGTATCCACAGGAAACATGATGTTACAGGGAAAGCAACCATAGTCCTGGTACACACATTACCTATAGCACTTCTGCTGTATACTCACCATAATTCTTTGGCCTGGAGCAGCAGCAGAGATAAAGGATGACAGGTGAGGAATCAAATTCAGATGGCTCCACAATACCCCTCGCCTAACATTCTCTCATGGTCTCCCCCATTATCTACCTGCATATGCACGACAGGAATCCAAAGGAGTGTGCACTTACTGAGTGGTCAGCCTGTAAAAGAAGGTCCTGCTTGTGTTACTGCACTGCTAGCACTGCAATGAAGCACATTTTAATGACCTAAATATTAAATGGTTTTAATTCATATCAAATTGGTGTCAGTGCAGAAACTTCACACTATGTCTAATTTTTTCCAAGTAAGAAACATCACCCCATTCTGCACTTGCTGAACCAATTCAGGCTCCAAATGGTTAACCTATTAAAAAAAAAACAAAAAACCAAAGGATGGGGGCAGTTTTCCTTCTGGGCTTCCTCACTACGGCTGAAACTAAAACCAGAACTGCTGGAATCCCACAATAAAGGCTCCTCTTACTGTATTTTTTAACTGACTAGAAGAGACAGGAAGATCAAGAAACCCTGTGAGAGATAATAAAAGACAAGCACTTGAAAACTGAATTGTGATGTGGCCACCAGAAATACCACTCTCCGAAGCAAAAATACTTGCAAAAGTGCATCCCTAGAGAATGGGCTGCCAAGCCCAGGCCCAGCAACTCTGCTCTTTTTTTGAGCTAGATTATGCAAGAATCTTCTGTGAGCAGGACAAATGCAGTAGTGGCTTTTGTCAAGCATCAAACTATTGTGAAAATCTAGGAATTACCATATTAGATGAGGCTATGCCCTCTATTAAGTTTCTCTTAGCAGTCATTAGCCAAAGATGCTCCTGAGGAAGCTGAGGCAGTTCTAGTAGATTGTGTTTCTCAGGAGCCTGTCCCCCCTGCTTCTCACAGTTAGCATTTGGATAAGGCACTGAAGCATCAGAGGAGGACAGCCTCCCTCTGTGCTGGAACAGCTCAGAGGAAAGGCACGGAATTGGCCCCTAACTGGTAGGTCTCTGGATCCTTTCAGAGTAATTCAGGGTTAGCTGTAGTCCAAAGAACATTTCATTTGTAAGTGTTTTGAATAAAGCAATAGAAGCCACCCGCATTCTGCTGGGACAGTAACAGTTTGTGTTTCTTAGCTCTTGAACCATTTCAGAAAAAAACTGATGCAAACCAGGATCCTTCTAAATGTCATATCAGGCCCTAAGTCATATTTTGCAGGGTGAGCTAATTAATTTTTTAATAAAAAGGAATCATCCAACTAGATTTCTGCCATGAACACACACAACAGTAGCTTCAGCTCAAATGTTTATGCAAGATGAGTACACAGCCCAATTTTTTCCCTATTACCTTTTGAGAGGCAGCAAGGCAGCCTCAGGCAGGCCTCTGTCTCTCTGGGAACATCACTGGGGAGCTGTACCACTTCAGACTTCTTCAAAATAGGAAAGCATTTCAAAACCAACCACACACTTTAATTACTGGCAATTAGAAATTCCTGGGTTTGTGTGTTTACAGCTGAAAAATGTTAATGTGTGCCAGTTGTGTCAGAAAGTTTGATTAAGCTCTTTAAACTCAACTTGAAAAACTTAAAACACTCCAAAGACTCTATGATCAGAGTATCTTGGGGGGCTTTCCAAAGTGACATGTAGAAGTCAGAACTGCTTTAATAGTCTCCTCACCATTCCCAGTGGACCACAGCTTGCCTTGCTGAGACACACACCCAACAGAGTTGGCAGAAGAGATTTCGATCTGGCAGTTTTACAAAGACTAAGCAACATCTTAATCACATCTAAGGTCACTATCTGAGTGGTAACCTGGAGTTACAGCTGAGGTTCGGATGAATATAGTCAGTGTACAGAAGAGTGTGTGAGCAGCTGTGGAAGGAGACAAAGGTGAGGCTGCATGCGTTAGCTTTGTTTTCAGCACACAGCAGAGCTGTGCTAGTAGTATTCTTAGAAAACTAAAGACTGAAAGAAACCACATCAGTAAGAAAGTAATGTTGGGCTAAGCTCATAAGCAAAATACAAAGAGAACAAAAGGTACTTTTACTGGTTAACAGAGATTATATTTCCATAGCTATGTAAGGCTGATGATGAATGCTTGCTACAGAGCTCTCCATGTGTCATAAAATATGAGCAATAAAATAAAGTCAAAGAATTGAAAAGACAAATGACAAGCCCCTGTGCATCATTAATGAATGATGAGGGTAGAAAGGCAGAAGATAACCCTCCATGCATATAATAATGATGTCTTTGACTGGTGGTACTTCTCTATGCCTGCACGTTTAATAAGATGTGTTAGAATTAAAAATTTAAAAATCAAGTCCATGTGCTCCATAAAATATGAGGAAAGAAGCAACTCTAGCCTAAGTTAAGATCTTAGCATTGTACATCCTCTTAAAGAACGAGACGTGTTGATTTATGCAAATACCCATAAATGAAGCATGGCAGTATTTTCCTACTGGTAACAAAACAAGTCATACAGTCAGTAATCTCATGTCTCATTAAAGGAAGAACTTTGCTACTTAGTGAAGAGTTTGTACTCCACAGGAAACTATCCCTTACTGTATCAACATTTTGTCAGCTGCTTTATACCCAAGGCTGCTACAGACACCACGCTCACGAGTAGGATACTGTGCTTTTTTCCTGACTATCACAAATTGGAAAGAAGCCACTAAGAGGTCACACTCTGCTTGTAACACTGTCCATTGCAAAGGAACTGAACACACTCTTTAATGAGCAACCCCCCACAGTACAGCCCTTTCAGCATCACAGGTACTTCCTAGGGGAGAAATGAAAGCCCTAAGAGTAACAACTTCCTTTTTGTATATCTTTAGGAAGTGTTTTCAGTGAAATAGAACCTACTGCTATTCAATCCAACAGGGGATTCACAGCTGTACTTCAAACTTTTCCCAGGATTAATGACATAACAGGACTAATAATGGTTGGACTCAATGATCTTTAAGGTATTTTCCAACCTAAGCAATTCTATGATTCTCTGATCCACTGTGCTCCCGCAGGCATCCTCAGACAAACACACACAAACCAGCTTTCCAGCTATAAATATTTTGGGGATTTCTGAAAAGGAAGCCTTAAAAGGGTGATATCAAAGACCTGGAGGGGTGGCAGTAGGACCCCTCAGCAGTGGTCTCAAAAGGCAAGGAGACATCAGCCATGCGAGGTGTGCTGGGGCTCCTGGGAAGAGTCAGAAGGATGTGCAGCTTTGTGCTGTTGATCGTGGGAGACCCAGCAGATGGAGTCAGATTGGTCTGAGATTGCAAGTCACAGCTTTGTAAAAGTGGTAAAGACCTGTCTCCTTGCCTGCTTTTTACCTCCTGCAGTGAGGATACAACAACGTATTCAAGTCACAGAATCCATAAAATTGTGATCTTAGGGGAACAGCTGCACCTCTGCAAAGTCCAGTTTGAGAGGGATTCCCAGACTCCTGCAAGGTTACCAACACCCTCCACTCCATACAGAAATACTGGAGCTTGTAGCTCCCCAATTTACAAAGGAAGAGAAATCACCTCTTACAAGGCAAACAAGCCACATGAGCAGAGTGGATATTTTACCATCCTGCTGAAGTATTTAGTTCTTTCTCAAATATTGCCAGTGAAACTAAACCAAAAATGCATCTGGTGTCATCCCAACAAAGGCAGGTTGGGAAGTGACCCCAGCTACAAACAAGGAGAAGTAGAATGTGAAAACCCACATTTTTTAACCTACCCATAACAGTAACAAAGGAAAAAAAAAAATAATCCACAAACAATGGTGCTGGATGTTTCAAAACCAACCCAACATGGTTGGGGTGTGATTGGGATGGCAGTGAGTTTTACAGTGAATGCCAAGCACAAACTATGCTGGAGAGTGTGCTGGAGGGGCAGAAAGAAAAGGGGGTTTGCACAACCAGATGATGGGGTGAGCCTGAAGTCCTGAAGGAGAAACACATCATGAACAAGGGAACGGAGTAAGGGCATGTCACACCTTTTAAAAAGAAAGATCCACAATCCATTATGATCTCTCTCATACCTTGACATATTTCTCTACAAACACCATTAACAACTCTTTCCCCCCCCACTCCAAACTTTGTTTGAACTTTAAAATGATGAAAATGTACTTTAATGAACCATTAGCATCTCTCAGTGTCTTCCAGGCTAAGTCTACTCAATTTACAAAGCAAGTGATTTTCTTTTCTCCCCCTTTTTTTTTGACTCCATGCTGCCAGCTCTGCAAATACAACCTGGAATCAGAAGTCTGATCCTAAGGGCTCAAATATCATCACCAATAATAAAAATCTGGTAATTAAAATTTACCTGAGAGTGATGCTATTAATGTGCCCGACAGAGCAGAAAACCAGCTTTCTTTCCCACAATGGTATTGTCTCTTAATTGCTGGTAATAATAAAAGCTCACTTCCATTAAGTAAGCAGATCTGTCAGACATCTGGGGAGCAGGTCTAGGAGGTGAGTGCCATTGTTTTACAGGCATTTCCCTTGCTATAATAGCATTTAAGAAGTTACTTGCATCATGTAAACTAGAAGCAGGCTATGCATGTAAGCATTGTGTGACAGACAGCTGGACTAAAGAAAACATCTGGATTCTATACAGTAGAAATCTTAAACCTCGAAGCAATTAAAAGTATTTAAAGTAAAAGCCCCTGTCCTGTTTCCCAGTGAAGGGAATGGTCAACCTTCCAAGGTCTGCAAGAGGAAGAGTCCACCACCAACACCTTCAGGAGTAAAAATAAAAATCACGTATTTATTTTACTGCATTTGAAAAGTTCTTGGTCAAAACACAAAGATTTTTGTTGTAAAGAACTCATAATGTTAAGGGTCTTACTTATGCAATTTTCCTTAGGAACTCAACATTCTAGTTTACTACATAATGAGGATCTAGACATTCTAGTTTACTATATAATGAGAAAAAATATATTTTTAGTGGTATACTCTACACAAAAAGGACTGTAAAAAAATCCATTCTTATGGCTGACAATGAGGAGAGAGGAGAGGCAGCATCTTTACCTTACAGGGGCTGGGAGAGAGATGCATTGCTGAGTTGCGTGATAAAAGGTTCTGACCATGCTTCAGGGGAGTTATTATACAGCTTCTAAATATACATTGCTGCATAGCTCAGAATGAGAGACAAGTAACAGACTTCCCAACTAGTGTCATACGCTACTAAGGGGAACGATTTTTCCACATAGCCTTGCCTACTCACGCTTTTACTAGAGCAGTGCACTAACACTGGACAAGTTGACTTGCCCAGCCCAAAATCACAGAATCACAGAACGTTAAGGGTTGGAAAGGACCATAAAAGATCATCTAGTCCAACCCCCTGCCAGAGCAGGATCACCTAGAGCAGGTCACACAGGAACGTGTCCAGGCGGGTTTTGAATAACTCCAGAGAGGGAGACTCCACAGCCCCCCTGGGCAGTCTGTTCCAGTGCTCCATCACCCTCACAGTGAGAAAATTCCTCCTCATGTTTGCATGAAACTTCCTCTGCCTCAGCTTCCCCCCCATTGCCCCTTGTCCTATCATCGGGCATCACTGAGAAGAGCCTGGCTCCATCCTCCTGGCACTCACCCTTTATATAAACATTGGTGAGGTCACCCCTCAGTCTCCTTTTCTCCAAGCTAAAGAGCCTCAGCTCCCTCAGCCTTTCCTCATAAGAGAGATGCTCCACTCCCTTCATCATCTTTGTGGCTCTGCGCTGGACTCTCTCACGCAATTCTATGTCCCTCTTGAACTGAGGGGCCCAGAACTGGACAGTACAGAATGGCATTGGCCCTCTTGGCCACAAGAGCCCATTGCTGGCTCATGGTCAGCCTCCCATCAACCAGGACCTCCAGATCCTTTTCCACTTCCAAGGATGGGGCTTCCACCACCTCTCTGGGCAACCTGGGCCAGTGTCTCACCAACCTGTGCCAGTGTCTCACCACCCTGGGCCAGTGTCTCACCACCCTCCTGGGGAAGAAATTCTCCCTACTGTCCAACCTGAATCGACCTCTCTCTAGTTTGGATCCATCCCCTCCAGTCCTATCACTGCCCCACATCCTAACAAGTCCCTCCCCAGCTCTCTTGTAGCCCCCTTCAGATCCTATGAGTAAATTGTGTGGCACTATAATAAAAGCTGATTCTTTCTGGGTAGGAACAAAAAAATTTCCAGACACGTCAGGCCAAGCAGGGTTTTTTCTCCCCTACGATTAACGAGTGTAAATGACTTGAAGACAGCGACTGCTGAACGAGAGGGGCACAAACTCTTCACTCTCGGTAAACTCGGCTGTTCTGCCACGCTCCCCGGTTTCCGTGGCGACGGCCGATGAATCATTTTCCCCGACAAACCTGCACCTCCAACGGGCAGTTGGAGAACGCGGCTCCTTCCGCGCTCCCCTTTCTCACCGCGCTGCTTCTCCTGCCGGCCCCCGGGAACTGGGTCATCGGGCTACCAATATCAAACTCGACCCCTCTGTTGACACACGAGGAGTTTTCGCACCTTCCAGAAAGGGGTCGGTGAAAGGAGAGGAGCAGGATCCTTTAACCTGCTGAAATCACAGCGGTTACGTAAGGATCGGAGCACGGTTACCAAAGCAGAGTTTGGACGGGACCCGGGCTTTAAGTGTCGTTGAGACCTTTGAACTACTCACGATCTTCTTCACAGAAAGCCGATACCTTCACATGCTTGGGCTGCTTCGGAAGGAATCATTTTTCAGTCTGAACCAATTTTACGTATCGTTACTCTGAGACAGCTCCGGTTGAAACACTGGTTACGTTCTGTTCCCCGCTGAAGCGATCAGAAACACATTGTGGGATGAGTAAGATTTCCCAGTTGCTGGGTTGTGTTTTTTTTTGTGTGTGTGTGTGTGTGTTCACGGCTTTAATATAACCACAAAGTAAGAGGGGGCTGATTCTTATCTCTCTTATTACAGCGTACGCTATCCCCCGGCTGAAAAACCTTCAGAGAGGAAATTATGTCGAAAAAAAAGCTACAAAGAAGTGAAAAGGGAACCGGTGATCCTGTGGTTAGGGCAGTTGTCTGGCTCAGAAAGGACGCCGAGCTCTGACCCCATCTGTCCCTCGCTTACGTAACGTCAGGCAGGTCTCTCGGTTCCACATCTGCAGAACAGGGACATTTACTCATCTGACAGGAATAGGCTCCGTGGAATCACGCGAGCCGCTGCTGGAAACCCTGAAAGAGTAAGTTCTCTTTCATGCCAGTCCTTTTCTAATGAAACTTCCCTAGTTTTGCCACCGCCCGTTGAGAAAGTTGTCTTCCTGCTACAGGTATTAAGTAATTCCCACAGGGCGCAGGAGGGAGGCCGAGCTTGAAGCGTGGGGATGAAACCACACCAGCATTTTATGGCAAACAACACTTGAGCTCACCGCCCTGCCTCGAGTTACTCCGGGAAGGAGGAAGGCTGGAAAGTATTTTGTAAGAGACCCGTCCCGGTCTTCGCGTTCGTGCAATTCTCCGCCGTGCCGACGCACGGCCCCAGCTACACCGCTCGGACACCAAGGCAGCAACACCCCCGTGGGTTTCTTCCCTCCCGTACCCACCTCCCAGCACGTGGGAGCAGCACACGGGGCAGGGGGGGACACGACCCAGCCCGACAAAGTCAGGTTGCAGTGGCAGCTGCCCTTTGATTCTCAGCCCGGAGGTGAAACGGAGCTGAGGCAATCTGGAGATGAAATTGCAAAATTCAAGGTCGTAAACAAGAAGCGGCGCTTGGCCCCCGCCCGAGTTCAAGTCAGAGAAGCAAGAAGCCCGACTGAAGCAGCAACTGCGGATCCCGGTTCGTTCAGGTCGACGTTCCTGGTGGCAGGGGGCTGTCAGCACTCGAGGTCTGTGCTGCAGCTTTCTCCTGACTTGGCTTTGTTAATGCCTTTTCCTTCTCGCTAGTATCAGCTCTCACTGGAAAGCTAAATGCCTTCAACTCCCACAACTGGGGTGTAAGAGAAAGCAGAGAGTCGGAAAATTTGAGCTCCCTACACACCCATCCTTCTTTCAACACAACTTTTCACGTAGGGGAAAAAAAGCATTTACTGTGCATTTCTGAGCAACGTGCCATGTTATGATTTTTCAAACGGAGCAACAACTCATTTTCACACCCTTCCTCTGCCACTCAAGACATTTCACTTCCTAGTTATTGCTACGTGTTAAAAAACACACACAAACCCCCCAAACGCCTCCTCTTCCCAAACCACGCGCTCCCCAAACCTCCCCAAGTTTTCCACAAGTGATGTTGGAATTACAGGCTGAAGAATGAAAGGTGCAGCATCACCAAACCCCTCTCAGCGCGAGGGATGGAACCTCAACGTTAGCAGCAGGTCAGCTGGAGAGAAGCAGCACTTCTTAAAACTTCTGTTTTATCAAAAGCCATTTGGTTTTTGGATTGCAGTTGTTGTTGGGGGGGGTAAAAAGCCCCGAGCCAGCCCGTGTGTGTCTGGGGACAGCCAAGTCCTTTCTGAACCCGCCTGCTCACCATTCTTCCCAGCAAGGAGAACCAAAATCTCTGCTCTTATGATGGTTTCGTTCCTATACCTTCCACTCTAAACCGGGAAGAAAAGGTAATTCTCCTGCAGCTCACCCGAAGAACCTCCTACAGATAAGAATTCCCATCAAATCTTTCTATTTCTTGCCTGGTTTTAAGTGAATGAATGAAAAAAATGCCCCCCAAAGCAGCAGCCTTCTGTGTTGGCTTGGTGACATCCCGTGCTTTATCCCAGCAGCTCTAACAAACTGGGGACCGCCCAGCAGGATCGGTAACTGGCTTCTCTTCAGGGGTAATCATTTTAACAGCAGTCACTCTGAACAGACCACGGGTGTAACTGCTTGTTAAGATTTTCATTCCTGCCCTCAATGCCTCTTCTTATCCTCGGAAAAGCAGATTAGTTCAGCGGTGTATCAGGAAAAAAAAAATCAATCAGTCAGGCTGTCCCTGACAGGGCAGGGCTAGTTCCCTGCTAACCTTTAAACCAAGCCTCTGAAACTGGTTAAAATCCAGCTCCAAAGGCTTCAGTGACCCTCTGGGAAAGCAGGCACCTCGTTAGGGAGATGGGAGAGGTGTAGGTTCTTGGCAAGAGATCCTCAGCTGATCAGTGTTAGGGCAGAGTTGTTCTCTGGGTGGGAGAGGAACCGTGCGACTGCCGTACGGGTTGATTAAAATAACCAGTAATGACCCTGTTCAACGTTCCCCACGTGAAAGATAATAATTAATAGATCGCTTCCACGGGGGGATTTTAGCCTGCTTCCCTGCTCTGCCTGAGAGTTTGGCAGGAAAGGGAATTCCAACAAAAGCTGTGTGTCTTTTGGTGGAAAATTTTCTATCATTTCGGCGTTTAACCTGTGCATTTTCACACTGCAGCACACAGCGAAGAGCCTCAGGCCAGGGGAAAAAAAAGAAGTCTAAACCCAAGCACGTACCACACCCCCCAATCTTCATGCTAAATTAGAGGGCCCAGTAAGACAAGGGGAGAAAGGAATACTCTGCAATATGATGAAATAAAAGGACAGACAGCAAACATCTAGAGCAACTGCCGTTCTCGGGCAGCCTCCTCTGACTACAGCGCTTGACGTCGAGTCCTGGGTGCACAAAGAGGTGGCCTACATTGCAAAGCAGAGCCACTCCGTACAGAGATGTAGGCCATGACTCAGTACAAAAGCAGCTGTGCCCAACAGTCAAAGACATTTCGTCAGGAGATGAAATTCCAATCTGTAAAAGCAGCAAAGGGATCAAGAAAACAAGAGGATTTATTTGCAAAAGACAACAACAAAACAAAAACCCAACCCAACGAGAAACCAACCCAACGAAAAACCAACCCAGCCAGGGACAGGCCAATTATAGAAATGGGAAAAAACCCAAACCAGTAAAATTCCAAACCACTAAATCCCTTGTCAAATCTTTCCCCTCATTTCACAAGGCAGAGCTAACAAGAGGGGAATGGTGGTGCCCGCAAAGGCCAGCGATGGTTTCGGAGATCAACGGGCAACCCACGACAAACCCCTTTCTTGGGCATCCCAATAAATCTGAACATCAACTCCAGCAGAAATGACCTTGGTGGGTCAAAAAGCAGCGAGGAAACGAATGCAGTTTTTATTTCTTATTCAGAATTCTGTCTTCAAACCTGCAGAATGACCTTGTTGCTGCCAGGATTGAAAAAGGAAGTCTGTCATAGGAACATCTGTGAACCCCAAGGCTGACTTTTTCTTTTCTGTTGGAAATGCAAATGCCTTTCTTTTGAACTTCCCTCTCTTTAAGGATGGATTTTAACTCTTCTGCCAGCTCTCCAGTAGAGGTACAATATATTAGGTGCTTTATTTTTAGAACAATCAACGTGCTAAAAGAAAAACGTAGGAATTAATTTATGGCTTTTCAAGGCCAGCAAGACAACACCTCTTACCAGGGCCAAATTACTTCAAAACCTACCTTCTGTCTGCTAGAACAGTGGAACTTACTCATTTGAGTTTAATTTCAGTTTCAAAGACCCTTAACCCTCCACCAGTAATTACCAAGTAAGGACAGAGATCTGAAGAACTTTTACAGTCACTCCTGAAGAAGAGCAGAGCTCCAAAGTTCAGAAGCAGGTTAAGAGACAAGAATTAAGTTGCGTTTTCCATTCAGAATCACGTTGGACATTAGGGAAAAGTTCTTCACTGAGAGAGTGGTTGGTCACTGGAACAGGCTCCCCAGGGAACTGGTCATGGCACCAAGACTGTCAGAGCTGAAGGAGCATTTGGATGATGCTCTTAAGTCACATGGCTTAGGTAGTCCCGTGAGGAGTAGGGAGTTGGGCTCGATGATCCTCACGGGTCCCTTCCAACTTGAGATATTCTATGATTCTATGAGATTTTAATCACAGTGTAGCACATAAGGGGCTGGAAAAACCTGCCAGTCCATCCTGTCAGGAGAATGGGCAAGCGTTCATCGAGTTCACCTCCATCATCTCTCAGGTAGCCACTTCTGCCGGGTTTAATAAAGACCAAACCCACCACTAAGACCAGAAACTTGATCCATCACCCATTTACAAGTGAGATGTCCCTTACTAGCAGGTGAAAAAAAAAAGTCTTACATTACATTTGTCTGTTTTTAAATGCTGTTAAGTCAATAGAAATACGAAACCGTAAAAGAATACTGATTTAAATGTAACTATTTTACAACCCTGAGCTCGAGTGCCAAGAGTGAAAAGAGTCGGAGGTTTCCCTGCAAGCTGCACATTGTTTCAGCATAGTCTCAAAGGCACGTGGCCTAAATACTCTGCAAGTAATCAACACAACACTGCCTTTGCACGAGTAGAAACAGCCCTGCACAAGAGTATCTCTCAAACACCTAAAATAATGGTACTTGACCCTGCTGATGGTCACACCATTGTTCTCAGAATGCAAGAAATAGGCAACAAATTAAGTTTATTACAAAAATACGAGTCTTTTCAGCTCAGAGGTAAAACTGGGTCTGTCACCTGGCTAAAAATGAATAAAACTGTCTTAACTTTGGAACTGCACACCCTGAGCTCCACCTCCTCCTCTCCTGAACACGCTGAAAACAGCTATTACATGCTCATGGAACACAACTGGGCAAAGACACCACCACCCAGATGGGACTCCACTGTGGAGATCTGAAGGAATTTCCCAACGATTAAAGCCTAAACTCAGCTTAAAGGACTCCTTCAGAAGTCGGGGGTTTAAGGTCTGGTTGGGAATACAAGGTGGGTGACTTCAGATACGCGCACCGATACAAGGTAGGGCACCTCAGAAGCAGCTGAGCTGTGGAAATAGGAGAGACAGTAACTCAAGACAATACCAAACAAGCGATCACCACACCTCTATCCAGAAAGGTAAGTTGGTCTGAGATAATAGGCTGAACAAACAAGCCCACACAGCTCATGCCTTTAGGAAGGAGAAGGCACTGTCTGGAGGACTCGCAGTTGAAACTCCAGAGAAAACAGTGTCCTTTCAGAAGGCTGACCTCCTGATGATGAGGGAATCCTGATGAGTTTCCACACACACCCCCCCCCACCCCTTAAAAATGCAGTGAAGTTTTGCCAGGGGCTGTGGGGTGTTTTGGAGAAGGAAAAAAAATTGAATAAATAAAATGAAATTAGTCCCATTGTCCAGACAAACCAAAGTTGGGATAATTTGTCTTTTCTCTTCTTGAAGGAACCAACCCTGGAACTTAAATACAGTAAAGCTGATACAAAACATTACTCTTAGTTTGTCAGCAGGAGGAGAAAAGCAGCAAACACCTCAGCACCTTCCCCGAGGTGCAAACTCTGCCGAAGGTGCTCGTGCCAAGGCGGATTTTGCCAAGCAGAAGTGAGAAGCCACAGCAAATCTCACCCTCGAATTCCCTGCCTTCGGTCAACGCCCGTTTTCCTCTTCTTGCTGCAAGATGTGCTGCTTCAGAAGATATCCCCCCCGCCACGCTTTCAGGGCAGTGTGTCAGCTCTCGGTGTGTCTGGCCCAGATAATGAGGAGGATCTGTTGCCATCGTGTCATATTATGACAGACTTTAAGCAGGTTAAACAGTTTAATCTCCTTCCACAGAAAGGAAGTTCCTGAGTCTGAGGAGGAAGAAATACAAGGGGGGTGGGGGGGTGGGGGTCATTGCTACGAGCTAAAGAATAGAAAAAAACTGTCCCAGATGTTAGAATTCTGAATAGCAGCCTAATACTGTAAATTTATTGAGAAGAAAATCATTTTGCAAAACTGGAATACAATCGATTTACCAATATTATTTTTTTTTTTTTTTTTTAGCATTTAAAAATCATTTAATAACAGGCCTGACCATAAAATAGTGGCACAACAGAAAACGTAGGTTGCAAACGTGACGTGGAATGCATAGAACCTCCGGGGCAGACCAGCCACAGTAAATACAACAGTCATCATCAGCAGTGGAAATTCACTTTTCATAATTGGCTTTTTTTTTTCTTCTAGGTCAAAAGGGTGCGTGTATAAATATTCTAGAGAAAACAGTTAAAAAAACCCCATTGGTTTATTTCTCAGAAATGCTTGGAAGGCGTTTCAGCTCAGGCAAAAAGGAGTCGCTTTGTCGGGCCCAAACCGCCCTTTCTGATTCCTAAAGTTTCCTATGCTTGGTATGAAACAAAAAACAACCCCCAAACAAGCGACACTTAATGATTAGATGGTAGAAAATGGTGAAAAACCAAACTAAGGAGGGGATTCTCAACAAGAGGACAGGGTGTTTCAAAACACAGTGTTAACAGCGTGACCCTCGAGGAAGTAACGCCGGGAAGAATCGTCACCATTTCTGCTAGCTTGGAAAAAATGGAAATAAAAATGAATCCCAGTAGCCACAAAACCCCCCAGTTCATCACCAAGCAGGACAGGAAATTTGACGTCTGCCTACGAGGATCTCTGGATGTACAGTTTGGTGGGATTTCATTGGAAAAAGCAGCACAGAAGAGCAGGAATTTTAAGGACAAAAAAGAGGATTTACAGTACATTGTCTTCACTGAAGGTGGCAACCAGTTCCTAGCTTGCATAATGCTGCTGTACTATTGAGTTTTGGTGAAAAGAGAAATCCAAACCTGGCAGGGTAACAGCTACTCAGTGGTTAAACCTGATCCATTTGGCTTTCCAGCCCACCAGCCCTGCACTAACTCGTCATTTCCCCCTCACTGCCTCCCGGGGTTATGAAACAAGTGACGTGCCTACGATTCCAAGGTTCCTAATCCTATAACTGTTAAAAACAGAGCTTTGCCAAGAGCGTGACTACGCCCCCCCCCCCTCCCCCCGTAGAAATCATCCCATCATTTTCTGCGTGTTACGTTTCTGGGATGGAGCTTCGCCCGGCACGTACGGCACTCTCGGCGTTTCCTCGACGACGCGACCGAAACGCCCTCGTCTCCTTCAAGCTTCTCTTCCCACTCTTACAATCAACCCGTCAGAAACACCACGTTTATGATCTCCCTTGATTCCCCCCCCCTTCTCCTGACGACTCCGGGAATTTCCGAAAAGCAGCATCTGATACGATCCCCAACTTCCAATCGTCCCGGGGAAAGCCCCTCAAACCCGTCCCTCCCGCACGGGGAGCGGCTCTTGGCCGACTGGAGAGACTCGATTCCCTCTCTGCTGTCAGATTCTCCTTCTCTCGTGACCCTCAGTTCCCAAACTCGCGGGTCCCTCCGTGAGAGGGGGTCCCTTTCCAACCCCTCTCCGACGGAACTAATGAAAACCCGCCGAGAGGGAATATCTCATCCCATCACCCTTGGCCAAAAAGCTTATGAGAAATTGTGAAAAAGGGAAACAGGTTAAAAAAATAAAGCCAAAAAAAAAAAAAACCAACCCAACCCCAAACCCCAACAAAACCAAACAACAACAACAAAAAAAACCCCCCTAAACCCAACCCTATTAAAATAAATTACGTAAAGTTCTGAACTCAACATCACTTTTGAGGCAACCTTTCCAGAGACCTCTTGGGTTCCTTTCTTCTCTGAAGCACCTTTGAAGTTGTACGGTTGTAAGAATAACTTTAACTATAGAAGCTATACGCATCTTTTAAGAATCACATTTTGATGATTATAAAAATTTATCTATTATACAACATAGGTCCAGCTACACTGAAAAAAATTACACCGCTTATTGAAATACATTTCATTTTAAAAACAGACTACTAAATAGGTCTATACAAAAAGAACCCTCTAAAATAATTTCTGTAGTAAAATAAAAAGAGTGTGTTAGGAGAGCTACACAAACAAAGAGCAATTTTGTTGCCTTTCTTTATAATGCTCAAATATACCGTGATAACGTGGCTGGCTCGCTCCGAGAGCCGGCCCCCAAAAGCTGAAAGGAAAACCAAACCCATTACGATACACAGTGATACAATTAATGCTCTGTATTAATCTCACAGCCTTTCCGATTAGTACAAAGAAAAACCAGGCCCGTCTCCTCTTTGAGGAGAAGTCCAGGATATAAAAGCAAGCATACCTCATCAGCTGATATGAAATTAGAAAATTCCACCAAGTCTCAGGATCTGAAATTTATAAAAGTCACCGGTAAAACGCAAGCAAATTGGGGTTCAGTCCCGTTGGTTCTCAAAGGAGCACTGCCGATCCAAAGCAGGATTTCCTCGGTTGTTAACTGATTCGGGGGGCAGGGAAATTAGGACCGTCTGCCCAGGGGTTAAGAGAAAGACAAAGATCCTCACCAACCAACCCTCGGTACTCCCAGGAGGGTGCGTTTCCACGTGCAGCGACTGGGAAAAGCAGCTGGCGGGGAAGCAAAGGTGTTAGTGGTGCTGTGCTGAACTGTTTTTTTCTGCCAGGTGTCGCAGAAAGTTGTCCTCGCTCTGGCCTCTGTGATTTAAAGGCTCGCTCTTAAAAAGAGCCGGAGGAGGGGGCAAATGAGGGACCGGGGGGACCGGGAGGTGATGCGGATGGTGAGGAGGAGGATGGAGGTGGAGGTGGGAGTACGGGTGGGGAACGGGGCGCGGAGGAAGCGTGCCGACGGGGTTGAGGTTGATGGGTGGAGTCGGGGCGGCGGGGGCGTTGACTACGGCGGGGACCGCGCTGGCAGGAGAAGCCGCGGAGAGCGAGACCTGGCCGGCAGTCGAGGCGTTGACGGGGCTGGTGACCCGAAAGCACTTCTCCTTGTGGGCCTTGAGCATGTTGGAGAAGCGAAAGCGCTGGCCGCAGACGTCGCACGGGTAGGGCTTCTCCCCCGTGTGAGTTCGGCGGTGCCTCTTCATGTTGGGGCGGCTGGTGAAGCTCTTCCCGCAGATTTCACAGATAAAGGGCTTCTCTCCTGCCGAGCAGAGATAGAGCAATCGGTCAGGCACAGGACGGCTGGCTCAGGCTCACTTCGGCAAACGGAAAGCTACCGAAACACCCTACAAAGAGCTAGAAAAGGCGAGGTGTCCGCGACCGCCAGCAGCCTTTGGGAAATCCTCAGCTCCCCTGGGGATTCATGAGACAGTATCTTCTAAGGAATTAAGGCTAACCTCTCATTGCCACCCCACCCCACTAAGTCACAGGACTACAGACTATTAGATTTAACAGTGAGGTCGTGTATTAATTAACCTTTCCTGACTGATTCTCTAACAGTTTTGATCCCAAACTCCAAGGAAGGGAATTCAGCTGGACATAAAGGGCTATTTTTGTCCTGGAGGTACTTGTGTTTTTCTTTGATAAATTCTTACCAGTGTGTGTTTTCATGTGCTCATCAAAGTACTGTTTCATGTTGAAGTCTTTGCCACACCACTGGCACATGAACTGTTTGTGCCCAATGTGGATGCTCATGTGGGAACGCAGCTGGTACTTGTACTGGAACCTCTCATCACAGTTCTGCAACAAAAAACAGCAGCCCATGATACTCGGGCATCACACATGGGGAAGGCAAGGCAGTCGTGGGACAGCACTCAAAGGTACTATACAATCAGAGAATCATTTTGGTTAGAAGAGAACTTTTAGATCATGGAGTCCAACCACCCTCCCAGCACTGCCAGAGCACCACTGACCTCTGGCCCTCAGCACCACAGCTTGGAAACCCCTCCAGGGATCACGGGGACTCCCCCACTGCCCTGGGCAGCCTGGGACAGCCCTGGACAACCCTCAAGGGGAAGAAATTGTTCCTCAGCTCCAACCTAAAC
>WTSP01014812.1:2370-18729 GCA_025331215.1 Actenoides lindsayi | reverse complement strand
GTTTTCAAGGAAAGACCTTGGTCTTGCTGTTCAGCAAGAAGTACAGTGCAGTTCCTTGCTGTGCCATGGTGTAACAAGCAGTATATCCCAGGAAAAAAGAACATCCAGGACTAAAGTCCAGTATCCTTCAATTTAATATCCGACCTCTCTGTGCTCATGTCAGAGTTTTGTGACTGTTAAGCACCACCACCACTCCATCAGTCATTTGTGGTTTTTGCCAAAGCAATTTTTTTTTAACCTGTTCTCAGAAGCCTTCTTTCCCTTCATGAAAAGTTTGTATCATTTTCCACCATGCTTCTACCTGCATGTCCACCTCCAGAGTAAAAAATATTTTTTCTTGTGTTTACATGGTTAGAAAAAAAGAGAATAATATTTACTCAGCATTCCCTAGGACATCTAGAAAAAATACCCTAAACACCTAGAACAATGTTACTACCTGGAAAAAGAACAAATACCGATGAAAAATGAAATAACCAAACAAAAAAACCCAACTTTGTAAAGTGTATGAAGATATTTGAGGTCACTGTTTTTTAAGGATTTACAAGGATAATGAAAAAGACAATAATATCTGTGTGGGCACAGCTTCCATTTTGCTATCCATCAGAAGAAAAGGAAAAGCAATCTAACTTTCTGGGGATGGGAAAACAGAGCAGTGAATACTGCCAAAGACAATTTTTGGGGGTTTTGGGTTTTTTTAAGCATTTAAGAGGAGTGGTTAAACAATACTGTCTGTACTTCTTTGTCACTGAAGTAAAGGTTATTAATTTCACAAGAGACATCCACAGTTCACTGTAGTGGTATGCTATAAATTCAGTAAACACTTTCAGCAGTGCAAGCTAGCTGAGGCAATATCTTGACCCGAAAATGGTTTCTGATAAAGTGTTCCTTGCTGGTCTGTTACTCGAGTCTCATGGTGGCTCTGTACAGTATCTCTGAGTAGTGCACAGGATACAGTCATTGTACAGACACTGTAAAAGGAGTTTTTCACCATCTGTATATATGTATATATTGGTATATTTAGGATTCTCTACATAGTGGATGTGTATAAAAAAAGCAAAAGCTGTAAGATTTCTCTTTGCTTTGAACCTGCTAACTGTGTTCCAGAACATAAGATTTATTTAAAAAAAAAAAATTTTAAAAATATAATTTCAGCTCCACTTTTACCAAGTGACTTAATGCTAGTTGTCACCTAATGTAATTTAGGACGTAGGGATGAATAGTGATTTGTAAGAACCAAGTAACCTTTTCATGGTTCTGAAGAAGATCTTCTGAGTACGAGCTTGTGGCAAGTAGCTCTGTGGTTTCTAGCTGAACCTGCCTAGAATTGTATCTGTCAGATGGGCCCACAGCTCCTATTTGTTTCAAAAAAGGAAAAGTATAGTGTAAGAAGCATAGCTATTACTATTTAAATACAACACGATTAATGCTTTCATGGGTAATAGCTTTAGCAGAAATACTCAGCTAGTCCTCCTAAGTAAAATCCTGCAAACAGGTGGATGGGCACATGCAAACTGCCAAGAGATACGGGGTTAAACCTCGGGTCCTTCCGTGGGCCACTTTTGCCACAATGCTACGGCATCTCATATCTACCCACAACGTGGATAGGACTGGACATCACACTTCTTAAAGCACCATTTACTATTGTTGGCCCAAGATCATGTTGGATTTCCTCGAACTCCAAGGTCTTAGATGTCCTCTCCCACATGCTAAAATCTTGAATACCCTACATTCTCTAAAATCAGTGATACCTTCTTATGCAATAAACACTCAGCTTGGTGTGTATAGATGGTATATAGAAACTGGTTTTATTATCAATGTATCTTGGGACTGCACTTAATGGTGTGCAAGATAGTTCCCCGCAATGTGAGATGCATTTGTAATGCAGTTGTTGAAGAGTCAAGCACTTTTGATACATATGCTATAAAAAGTGGCTCAAGGCAGCTTGAGAAAGCAGGCAGTTGCTAGGTGTACTGGAGTAGGTCTGGTCTCACTGTATTTGCCTATGCCAGCACCCAAGAGAAAGGCTGATTCTGTCTTCAGAGGGCAAGTGGAACAGTGGATGTTACTGGAGAGAGAAGGGCAGCTGTACATGTCCAGCTGCAGTAGCTACTCTCCCTATGGCCGTTTTCCATCCAGTAGCCAGAGCAGAGGTCTCCATACCTCCCTCCCTCTGATGTCTGTTCCAGCTCAGTCTGTCTCCCATCCTTTCCCTGTGGCAAAAGATGCTTGACCAAGAAAAGGCCTGGACTACCCTCCTTGGAATGACAGACTTCAGTGTCTCCTTTGAGGCAGTAAAGCTTCATGACTAAGATGACAGGAACCAACATGCAAATGTTACTTTCTGACATCTTTATAAAGCACGTACCCAAAAAAATATTATCAGATCAGCAAAGTAAGGATAGACATGTTGGCTGGACGTGAGTCAGTTAGTCGGATCAATGGCACTGTTTGCCAGAGACATTTTATGAAGGGAACACTGCTTGCAAGAAGGTTGATGGTACAGCCTGCCCAAGTCTTGAAGCTCAGTGTGGGGCTGCAACCTACCCTTGTCTAAGATGTGACATGGCTAGGCAAGGACTTACCAGTGCAATGGGAAGCTCAGCTTCCCAAATTTAGCTTTTTCAAAGTTGAATTAGCCACCTACCAATGCCTTGACACAGAGAAGATCACATACTCTGATAACTGAATCCTTCCTTCAACACACGGAGGAATAAAACCTTTATGCCAGCAGCAATCCATCTAACCCAGGGCACTGGGATGAAATACAAGACATATTGACATGACAGATGATGCTGTTGGCCAGCATATGAAATAATTTTACCTGCAGTAAGAAATAACTAAAAGTATTTCCATTAAGTCTATGAATTTATAAATTAATCATTTCAGAAGCTATATATATACTTTAAAGAGAGAATGAAGTCAGGAAATCAAAAGGCATATTATTGGACTCTGAGTCAATGAGCCAGAAGACATTAGCATATGCAATCTTTAGTGTAATTATTTGACATTTTTCAGGCTTCTGTATTAACCTTTGAAAAAGTAAACAGTGGAAAGTTACATGACTATTTTCAACAAAGCATGAGCCAGAACTGCCTTTTTTGTCTTCTTCATAAGAAACAATAACCTCATAGCTCAAAGTATTTTGAACAGGTTTTTAACTTCTATTCACATAGCGGTTTATAACTTTGTAAATGCATAGCATTCAGATACAGTATATCTTAAACAAGGTGAATAATGGAGGTTCCCTTACACTGAAAAAGGTGCACAAATTTCCATGTGTATATTACTATATGATATTTTTAGTTTTAATTTTGATCACTAAAATGTGTATAGATACAGGTGACAAAGTATGATTTTGTTTGTTGGTTTTCTTGTTATTTCCATATCTCTGTGCAGCTTGTTGTATTTTTTCTAGAAGCAAATTGAGGAGTTTCTGGGTCAGAATATGACTTTTTTTTTTAACTATACAATTACTGGTACTCTCAGACTACCCAAATACTTTTCTTTACCTATTTTCCTTTTCATCTTCTTACTTTTTCTAGGCTGTAACATGAAGGAATCTCTTCTTTATTTGAAATAGTGATTATTTGAAGTACTATAGAAGATGACAGCCTGAAGCAATACAAGTGCTGAGAACTATTCCAGCATTTGGAGGAATTGTTCTGGGCTCAGTGACCAGCTTGCTGTGATTCAGCATTGCACAAAAGCTCATAAACCCCTTTAGAACCATGAGTTCAGCATGAAAAACAATGATGTGGTATCAACTGAGCAACTACCAATGATATAGAAAGTACACTCCATGAATCTCCTCTGGATTTCCTTCATTATAATCCCTCCCAAAGCCATTGGAGATGGACAGGGTTAGATTGGCTTGCAGGAAGGCAGATACACAATTTCTGGGGTAGTGTCACAAGAAGAAATATATATGACTCCGAGCTGGAGGTAATAATGTGACTTTCTTCACTGAACTGGTTGCACAGACACAGTTTATAGGTGGCTCTGCACCTCTACTAGATAAACTCATGAAGTTACCTACATGAATACCTGTACCTTTGTACAATCCTTGTGAACAGGGGAAGTTTATTATCTTGTTTTTATACATGAATGAAGAACTAAGAGATCCTATTCAAGGCCACACAGGGATTTAAGTGCGAGAAGAGAACTGAAACTATGCTTCTCAAGTAACAATGAAATATCTGTGCAGTAAAATGTCTTAACTACTCAGTAATACTTTCTTCCCTGTTGCAAGTAGCACATAATTAAAAGATTGCAATTAATATGTGTTTTCAGATGCCTGAATCTCAAGTTGATATTGTGTTACATTCTCTCTGCTAGTACAGCAACCACAGTTCTTCCCTTCAAGGAGTTAAGATGTCAGTAATGATTCCCTGCAAGTCCTTTGTGGGCACTCCATTAGGCACCGAGAAATTCTCAGTCTCAGTGGCAGGGAGATGGAAGCAGTAAGGTGCTGGTCTTCAGGTTTTCACTAAAGTTGCCTGACTTGTAATCATGCTAGAATTCCTGCAGCAGTGAAATGACAAACTATTAGAAGGATACTGCAAGCTCTAACTCATCCCTAATGGTCTATTTTGTGCCTATGGACCTTTGGCTATCGTCTACTGTGATTTTATTTCAGAGGGAGGAAAGCAAAGGTCAGCATCACAAGCAAATCTCTTGGCTCATTCCTCACTACCCTAGCAATACACTATGTGGAATACATTTAAAGTCATTTTGAGATGAAAGATAACACTTCAAAAAGCTCTTCTAGCACTGAATCAACCATGAAACACCCATAGATTCCTGAGTCAATCTAGAGATGCTGATCAGTTTAGTGCTGGAGAATTGCATTAAAGGTCAAAGCCAAGACCAATTAAAGGCTGCATGATAGGAAATTGAAGAGTCAATTGAGAAACAGTGTAAATGAGCCTTGTGTTTTCTGTACACTGTCTTTCTTTGTTTCCTTCTCCAGATGCAGCTAAACACAGTTTTAAGAGGGCTATTCAACATTTGACAGCAGTAGTTACCATGTACTGAAGGGAAAAGCTTCCTCCTCGTACGTCTCTAACCTTGTTTGAGGAAAAGCAATATCTCAATGTTGATACTTTTTACTCTTTTTTTTTTTTTTTTCCTCACTACTTTTGCCCTTCTTCCTTTTTTCCTTGAATAGCATCAGAAAATGCTGCTAGAATGGAGGTTTGGTATCACTTTGTAGTATCTTACCCTTCTTTATTCTTCTGTTTTTGTATATCCAAGAAGCCAAGAAAGAATCCATAGCCCTTTTTTAGCTAAAAGCCATGACTCCTCTTCAGTACTGTGAATCTTGATGAGCAAATATGAATTTGATGGTAGGAGACAAAGAATCAGAGATTAGCTGAGGTTGGAAGACACCTCTAGAGACCATCTAGTCCAAGCCCCCTGCTCACAGCAGTGTCAGGTAGAGCAGGTTGCTCAGGTCTGCATCCTGTTGGGTTTGGACTGTCTCCAAGAATGGAGATGGTTCCACCATCTCAGGGCAATCTCTTCCAGTGTTCAATCACCCTCACCATTTTCTCTTCCCGTTCCTGTCAATGGGCACCACTGAGATGCGAATGCCCCTTTCAGTCTCCCTGAACACTTGCTAGACCAAATCATGTGGTTGGGACTCTATAATTTACCTCTGCAGTTCACATATTCAGGCTTTCCACTGTAAGCACAAAGGCCAAAAAGACTTTCCCTAGTGGGAGTCGAGACTCTTATCTAATATTATGACTTTAAAACTGATGACCTAATAAAACAAACCCACGAAATGTTATGAGAATTGCAAGTGTAGGCTGTTATGCTTTCTAGGCCATCTGCCATATTAAGCTTCCACGATAGGGAAATAGGAACCAAATTCTCCTTGAGGTAAGCCCACATGTATTCTTTTGTGCTCTATTGTCCTTACTGATGTCTTGGGAAGAGCTTATATACCTATAGACAACCAGAATGGCCTGACATTTTTTTCAGATCTGCAAGATTTCCCAAAATGACAAAATGCAACCTAAACGCATTGGAATAAAAGGTTACAAGCTGTTGACCAGCAGAGTGTTTAATTTGTCCTTTTCTTTGCATTTATTTGAACATTGCACAGTAACTGAACTTTCAAACGTTTTGCTGCAAAAGAAGGCATATTCTTGCATCTGGTTTTCCTCCATACTACAAAGACTATCTATAGATTTCCCTGAAGCGGGCACAATAGGACTGTTTCTCCACTGCCAAAAGAGCCATTGCTCATAGGTGGCATTTCTGTGGAATTGAAAGACAGAAATACAAAATTTATTGAACTGAGATCCTGAATTCCTAATGACTTTGGGTCATAGTTTAGGGCAAATTCTAGCCTGATATATGAAATACGCTAAATCGTCTATTTATTGTCAAAGGAACTCAAAGATGTTGTGCTTAGACATTGGGGACCTCCAACTCTGTCTCTCTAGATAACTTTTTTAGGGTGAGCTCTTGCCCTCTGACATGTGATCTCTATTATTACACTACATCAGTAAGATGTTATTTAATTTTTATGTGCGAAACTCAGTATAAACTGGACAGTTGGTACTAATATGTATATATAAAGAAAGCATAAAACCTGTAAATCATATTTCCATGACAGTTTCTGAAGTAATAAAAATAAACAAAAAAATAAAAAGAATCAATGAATATCATTGTCTGCAGAAGGAGAGTTGTTTTCTGAGATTACTGTTTTGCACACTGCAAGTCACAGAAATAAATATATATTTGCTGAAAATCATAATCAGCTAGAAATAAAAAGTCACATTTCCACAGTATAACACCAGGAGAAGGCTGAAATCTGAACAAACAAATTGCAGTAATTCAGTAATGGTGCTGTCCTGAATCAACATTCCTCAGACAAAATAATGGAATCTGCATCAATCATCTGATGCACCAAAAATAAGTCACCCTCACAATATGACCTGACAGGATCTATGTTTCCTGGTCTGGAAATAAATGTTTGTGCTTTCCCTTGACACGTACAGTGTTTTCCATAAACATGGTAGCTTTAATTTTCTGATAGATGGCCATTATTCCTTGGCAATGCTCTATTCAAGTGACATTATCTCATAATTCTCTGCATATTTTTTGTCGCTTGGTACTTCCTGATAAACAGTAAATCTAAAATTTCTACCAACTTAGTACCTAAAATGAATCACTCACTGAAGGGACATGCATAGGTGAGGATGCTGGATGCTTACTTTGTCTCAGATTCGCAGCACATTATTAAAAATAAGTAATTATCTATCTCATTTACCCAGATAAGATTTGAAGCTAGATGGGGCTCAAATATATCTGCACAGATCTTATATTTGGATTGCTGTATTCAAGAACAAAGAGTTATCTTCATGAGCCACAAACTGTGAAAACTCATTAACCTTTTTAGATTTTAAATATTCATCCAATTGTTCCGACGCCGAAGCAAGTCATAATTTTCAGAAGTATTACTCCTAAGCAAAACTAATTCAGCAGAATTGTAGAAAAGTTGTCCAACAGAGAACCACAAGGAGTCACCACCTTCGTCCTTCTATTCATGTTCTCTAATGTGGTATTGGAAACTGAAGCAGTGGGACTTCACAGGCTTTCCAGGCAACCTACGCCTCAGCTTTCTCATCTTTTAGAAATCTCCTTCTCCAGTCTTTCTTTCTGCCATAAGCACCCAACACTTCTTCTTTTCTCTTCTATAGGCACATGGAGAGGACAACTTGCTTTATTTTTGTAACACCTTTTTATGATGTAAAGTCTGTTATTATGCTTGTCCTTCACTGTATTCATTTTAGTCTAGGCTAGGTTCTGTTTTTCAGTTGGTTCTACCAGCTATATTTTTTTATGATTTTCCTTATGACTTTCTTTAGGTGGTCTATTCAGCTCTCAAAGTGCAGTACCTGGCACCAAAACAAGCTCACATGAGACAGTAAACTTCACTCATCTTTGTAGACTCTTTTCTTCCTGCCTCAGTTTACCACATTCTATTTGTTGAAAATAATTTTTTCCCACTCTTTTCTTCAGTTACACAATAACATTTTAACTTCAACGCATAGCTGCCGAAATAATTCAGTCTCTCCCTATTTTTCATTTTCTAAAAACTTAATCATATTTTCTATTCCATTATCCAAGTCTCTAATGAGTACCAAAGATGACTAGCCCCAGCAAAATCCCATTTCATACGTGCTTCTGTTTTCACAGTGAGCTATGGATTTCCTAACCAGTGTTGAAAACATGTCACACTAGTTTTAGCAGGACAATATCTTCCTAGCTTGCTTATGAAGATGTTATACATGCCACTATTGTTCTCCCATCTTACTGAGGAATGCCCTACTGGATTTGAAGGTTTTTCTTGTTGCCTGATTTGATCAGAGTGGAGCATACAGTAAAAGGCAGATGCAGTCAGACATGGAGGTTGCTTTGGAAAAATGTAACAGTTGTATGATTGTTTTAGCCTGCTCATGGGGAAAAATGAAATGAAAAGCCTGGAAACTGGATGCAACAAGTCATTCATTGGCTAAAAGACCAGATGTTGGTATTAAAGAGAACCATTCAGACACATCAACAAATATTTAGTTATTCTTTTGATCAACTCTGAGAGATACTTCATTAAAAATTGCATTTTTTTTCCTGCTGGATTTCCCAGGATATATCATTGTTTATTTAATCGCACAGCAACTTTGGCTCCAGTACAGAGATTCTACTTCTACCTACTCTTTTCTGCTTTTTACGTTTTATGTTGTCAGAATGAGACCAACATGCCACGCATCTGGAGTGCAACTGGTTTTTCTCTGGCACGTGGTTTACAGGCTCAAAGGAAATGTGTTGAAAGACATATAACCCCTGCAGCAGCCAACTGCTTCTATCTGTCTCCTACTATGTGCTCCCTTATGCACAGGGCTGGGTCACTTCAATCCAGCAGAGGAAGCAACCACATCACTGTGCCACACCAGGCACCAGCTACCTGGGTAACTGACGCTGAACATGGTGCCTCTTACCCTGGCACTCAAACGTGGTGACAGCCTACTTCTTTAGCAAAAGCTGAAGGTAATCTATTGACCTCTGTGTCTTTTCCTCATTTGCAACAATGTTTGAGAGATCTGCAGTACAACGTGGCCAAGTTATAATTTGGTTTACCAAGTCTTTTAATCAATATTTAAGAATAAAAAGATAGCAGTATGTAGTGATCTTTATCAATAATAACAGCTGAATTACCATCCTTTCTATTTACTCTTTCATCTAGGCAAAATCTGGAAAATGTTTGAGAGATTAAGATCTTTACTGTCTCTCATTGGTTCTTGACTCATGGTGATTACCATTAAGTCCACAAAGTACACCAAAACAGCAAGACATACATGACCCGACACACCACCACATACACAACCAAATATATAGTCACTGCATCAATACAGTGTTTAGAATCATTCAGGTTAGAAAAGATCTTTAAAATCATCAAGCCCAACCACAGTTTATTTCAGTACGCCAGTGAAAATGGATTCTAACCAAACTAATTGAAGAATAAACATACAACATCTGAGAAAAAAAAAATCCCAAAACTAACAAAAAAAACCAAACAAAAACCCCAAAACCAAAACTGCCTGACTGCTTGAATCACTAATAAAAGCTGAATTACACTTTGTACACCTATTTTAAAGGTATATAATCAAAGCTATTAAAGAAACAGTTACAAAGACTCAGCAAAACTTGACATTTTGCTTCAGATATTTGGACATCTGGAAACATATTTTATCTGAAAATACCAATGTGCTCATTAATCTTTCAGGTTATGCATGAAATTAAAAATGCAGATCTTCACTACTGCATGTACAGCATCTCGGGTGTTAGAAAATGGGAGCAGATTACCCGAGGCAATAAAGAGGACATATCAGAAGGTGGCAGCAGTGTTATGGTCTGCTGTAGATGCAACACACACGTATCACTGCAATTTCAGGGAAAGAACTGTCACACCTATTGCAATATTATTTTTCTCTGATATGGTTCTTATAAATCTCTTGGTTTTGCCCCACACTATAATGTTTTCACAGCTATTGCAAAACAGGAAAAATTGCTATGAGCTTTACACATTTCTAGGCAGTATTTTTGTATGACTCAGGGCTGGGTGTCTCTTTTGCTTGAAAATATGTGTATGGAAAAAACCAAGTACCACACAGATATTTTGGGATGAAACATGTATTTTGTTAGATATTAATAAATAGATGAGTAGTTACTCAGTTCCAATCGGAGAGTTTGGAAAGTTATTTTAGCAATGAAAGGGTTTTTTCCCTACATTAAGCATGCATTTCTTCCACACAGAGATTCCATAGGTATAGGTCTCGATTCCTCTCCTCTTTGTAAATGTGCACAGTTTTACTTAACACTTTATTGACATCACCAAAGTACTTATGTCTATAAAGCTAAACAGATTTTCAGGTTAGGAGCTTTATGTACTGCTTTTTGATCAGCCATGTGTGATATTATGGATGCCATTCAGAAAATACATGAATAACTTTACTCACTGAGCCCTGTCTGAGTTTATATTGATTTCACTGAATTACCAATGTAAGTAAAGTTGCTTATATATTGTTTTGCTGGATCAAATTGCCCAGCACCGTGGTATTGTACCATGCTTTTCGTATATAGGATCTTCCAAAGCACATGTGCCAAGCAGTGATGGACACCAACTAGCTGAACAATGAATCACCTGTTTTAAAACAATGGAGGGTAATAGTCTGTATGCTAAAAACTAGAAATCAACTGCAGCGTGCTGCTTTGCATAAACAATTTTTAATCACCAGGCTCCAAAAAAATAAACTGCACATTCAAATAGGACATGTGAACCTACGTAGGTCTGTTTCTATACACACATACATATACATACACACAGGTGCACACAGACTGGCTCTTCTCTATGTGTGTAGGCATTATTGTAGGAAAGGAATCCTGAATTCTGAAATCTGTAAAGACGTCAGTATACCTCGTGGTATAATGCACTAATACTGACTGATGCACTTCAGATGATGAGTGATCAGGTAAAGTGCCATAAGCAGAGTAAATCAATGTGGTACGACATTCAAAAAAATCCCCCAAACAACCCCAAACTTAACACATCCACTTGCAAAAGTACAGATCAAAAGTGAACAGAACCAAATTTGAATTACTGAGAAATTCTACCTTCTTTTTTTTTTTTCTTTTTTTTTTTTTTCCTGGAGTAGTTTGAAACATTTGTTTCCTACTACTTAGGTTTCTGCCAAATGCATTTCTAATCTAACCTGTCTCCATTGTCCATATGTTACCTTGTAGGCTGCAAGCATTTAAAGTAATTAGGAGATATTATTAATGGAAAGCTGTCTCAAGATAATGGTCTTCTGCTATTAGACAAATGCCAAGATGATATTTTTTGAAGCAAGAGGCATATAGCTAGGGACATTCTACTTGTCTCATGATTCTGTTTCTATTATGCCAGACAATTAACAGCATGGATTCTGGTGTAGTATCTGAAATGCCCTTCTCTAGGAAATGGTGGCTTTGTGTGCCAGTGACACTGGTGGAAGGCTTTGTCCCAGGAGAGACTCTGCAGCCTCACAGAGACTCATTAATACACTTTGGGTCTGATTCCATTAGCAGGTCTTACGACTCTCAGTATTGGGCCAGACAGGGCTAAAAACAAAAGCAGCTACCTATGAAGTGTAGCATCAAATCAATTAGCCCATTTGCTGCTGTGATATTTTACCTTCCTAGACTTTCATTTGTAAACTTTACCTGATTAATGGAGAGGCAGATTTCCTTCTCCCTTCAGCCATTAACTTGTGCATCGTGCTAACAACCTCCTATGGTAGTATTTCATACAACTTCAAGTTTTTGAAGTAGCCCTGTGGCTTCTTAATGCACGTTTTAAATATTTGTTTTCAGAGCCATTGATCATGTTCAGGATTTCCGTTCTGTTGTACTAAAGGAAAGGAAACAAATACGTGTTTTTAAAGCTAAAAGAGAATGAGAAAGAAGGACACGGAAGTTGTTTGTTCTGATAAATGCGATGTTGCCATCTGATTTGCTATTCAGATAGTGATGAAAATCAAGAGGAAATGAAGCACAAGGCACCTGACTTTGCCAAGTATTTTAATAGTTCTTTACTCCAGCAGCCATTGTGGCACTTACTCGAGACTTAATTTGATCAGAACCATAGATTCATCACTTGGTTTAAGTGCCTAGGAGATGACTGCAGTGGAAGGTGTGATGATGGTGGGGAAAAAACGAAACCAAACGAAACCAAACCAAACCAAACCAAACCAAACCAAACCAAACCAAACCAGCCCTCTTAGGCAGCAGTAGAATGTAAGCTGGTCACATAGCATAAAAATAGTCACAAAGTATATCCAGACTGATGTGTTCCTGCTTAAAATCTTTTCGTTTCATGGGATCATTTAGAGCTATGAAAATTGACAGCACCTGAACATCCATTACTGAATAAACAATCCAGTGGATGAAAAAACAATTCTCCTTTCCCTAATAAAGGGAAAGGACAGCCCAAGCAATAAGTGTGTGTGAGGTCTGAGGAAGGTGGAGAGAAATGACATACACAGAAAAAGAAGATGGAGAGGGTTTATGACCTTTTATTAGCCATCAGAAATAATCTGACATTTACTTTGCCTATGCCTATCACTGACAAATATTCAGAGACAAAACAAAGAAAAAAAAGGTTTAACATAAACACATCCCACATGATAAAGGAATTTTGGAAGGAGCTTTGAAATTCTTACTGCTGAACATAACTTCTCCTGCCATAATATTTGTACAAAAATCTCTTCACTTTTACGGTAACAGCTTAGTATGTCAAATTAAGTGTTAATTAGTATTTGTTACTGAATGATTTAACAAGCCTTTGGATAGATATTAGTGGCAAATTATGTTAAATAAAAGCTGAACTGATTTTCATCAGCTCTAACAGGTACTTAAAGCAAAAAGCAACTTAAAAACCAAAAAGAAACTCCCTTAAAAACCTGTGAAAAATAAATTTTTAATCATAAACCTGAAGAAAACTATCCATTTACGGTTAAATTGCACCTGGATTAGTTACAGACGTTCTGCATAACAGGAAAATCTTTCGAGAGACTCTGCAGTATCCACTAGGTGGCACATAGTGACCATGTTTAGGTCATCTTATCTCCACAAAACCTCCCATTCATATGGCAGATAAAGAACTGCATTATTAATTGATACCACTGCATCCACTCCACACCTAATATTTGTTTAGCCAGCTGTTTCCTCTAATCCTCCTTAAACACCATTGATTGAAATCATAAGTATATGCAGACTTTTTTTTTTTTCACCCCAAAGAACATTTTGTTACTGACAAGTTACAAGCTACCTTTTCAAGTGCAGTACTGTATGCTACAGCTACTAACAGTGGAGACAGAATGTCTAAAAATTCCTCACAAGCAACAGAAGCAGCTTGTCATATGAAAATAATTATTTTTCCCCAACTTTTCATTTTCGGAGAATTTTAAGTAGCAAAATACACTGTCAGGTTTACAACGAAACGGAAATGCAAAATATTCCCACTTCCAAGGCTATTTTAAGTACCGCTTCAGTGAAAAGGCAATTGAAGACCAGAAAATATTAATTTCAGTTCTCATACTTTAATCCTTGCAGTGAATTGGAAAACTTTGAATATATTTAAATATAAGCAATTGCAAAGTCACCCTTCACTTGAAGATCTCGAAACACTTTCTAAAGGTTGGTCAATATTATTTCCAGATTTTTACTGGGAGGCAAGGAGGTTAAGTGACTTGATCAAGTTTTGGTAACAGTTCTTCTGGCTCTGGACTGTGACCAATAGTGAACAAAAATATTTCTCTCAGTTCCACAGTGGCACAAAACCAGTGAGGTTGGAGACCTGCAGTGGAAAATGTTCTTATCCTTTTACAAACTGTAAGAACAAAAGCGCACTGCAGCGTGACACTGAAACCCTCCACCTTTTCCTGAAACCTCTTCCACCCCCAGCCCCAAGGCTTTGTATGGCTTTAGGGTTTGGGGTTTTTTTCAGTAGCTGCTGGTTGTTTTCACCATGCTAACTGAAAATGAGAGGAAAGTGAGCCCGCTAGGTTTATAATGAAAGGATGCTTTGCCGTGAATTACACTGTCAGTCATGTCTCTAAAGAGGACATTGCTGTGGATAATACTTTTCTTCATAACAACATTTTTAGTCTTTCTTATTGGAATCTGCTTATACATTCAGGAATCTTATTAGGAAGACAGGCCTTTTGGCATCATTTCAGTGCAGACCAGCAGTGTCTTGATTATTACACAGACTTTTTAAAATTCAACTTGAAAAAGCTGCTCTCTACAAAATTATTTTTCCCATTTTGCTTTAACGGTGATGCTAAAAAGTATCACAAATTAATCTTTTTTTTTTTTTTCTTTTCTTTCTTTCTTTCTGTTCTTTTCTGTGTTCTTCCTCCTTCCCTTTCCCCCATCACTAATGCAATACAGGTAAGCACATATGGGTTGGAGTCTCAGATGACAGATTCAGAGCACCTCCACTTAGCTACGCTTTATGGGAGTTGAAGATCTGCCTCTGTGAGGTATGAAAAACCAAGGAAGCATGAGCTGTCTCTTTGGAGCACGAGGATCTGGTGTTCTGTGTGACACACCTTGGCATGAGGCAGCTGACTCCTGGTTCCCTCCATAGGAGCCGATAACTTTCCTGTTAGTGGTACATTTCTCCACATGCTGAAAATACTCTGTCTCTAGAAACAGTGTTTATTGAGAGGGTGTGTATCCATAGTTACACAGCCTCACCACATCTACGCTTTCAACTACCACATCATACATATTCCTAACAATAGGAAGCTTTCCAGATTGCTTCTTTCCACATTTGGACACTAAAGCAGCCTTGCTAGCCATTAATACAAACTCACTGCTGTTAACAGTCTACGTGATTCTCTTGTACTGACATTGCCAGGTTCCCAGAGTCTCCTAGAGGTGTTGTATCAGTGACATGACATCACACAGCAACGTACATGGCAACATTTTCTGCCCTGAAAGATCCTAGCAGCAATGAATCCCCTTTCCGATGATATGCAAATAGCAATAAGCCTCCTTAATTCAAACACGTAAATGCTATCCAACTCTCTACATCTAAACCTACCACACAAGTAGTTTTGCCATGAAAAATAGTTTGCATGACACCTTTATATGTATTTGACCCAAAAGAACCAAATACACAGCTAGTAAAATGATACAGTTACAGCCATGGACCAGCTAATGTACAGCTACACATTCAAAATGCTGTGGCATCCTAACTTTCTTGGTGAGTGGAGACAATGCAGAAACCTGTGCCAAATGTTATTCAGGCTTTCTTTGACAAACAAATAGCCAAATCTGACATCAGCATGTAATTTATCACATCTTATAAAAATCTTTTCCCTTCTAACTGGATGATCAGTACTTTATGCAAATCTACTTCCAGCCCTTGAAATTCTTGCTCAGTCTACCATCCTTTTTTTCCCCCTACATCCGAAAAACTTCTAAAAGCATCTGACTGGAAGGAGAAATCCCTCAAGAAAGACAAATCTCTGTGAAATGTATAATCCCATAGGAGGAAGCCACAGAGCAGAAGTATACAACTTTTGTCTTTCAGACAGAATCTGCAGTTGCAATATGATCTCTCCTTTGGTAACACAGAGCACTTAAAGTCAAACACATTGAAGTTAGCCAGTTTCAATCTGTCTTTTGCCCTCACCCCCCGCCTCAGCTGCCAAATTAGATCGCTTGAAAATCCCTTCAGTGCAGCCCTGGGGCTGATGCCACAGGCGTTGGTTACTGGATCGCCATCCGACATAGAGAAATAAGGGAGTAAAAAACCTTTCCCAAAAGGTTGATTATATATATTTTTTTTTTTTACCTTGCGCAGAGCTCCCGAGTTGAGATGCTCTCAGAACTCTCCAGCAGTTTGAAAGAGAGGACAGCGAAGTGCGGAGGAAGTTTCTGGTGCTCACCTTAAGTCAGCGTGTGCGTGTGTGTGCCTATGTCCCGAGTGTCTCTTTGTGGCTCTGGGTGGCAGAGGACCTGATTCAGGGAAGAGAGAGCCACTTTCTCACCGAGAGGAAAAGAAAAGCAACACGTCATGAGTTAAGTACGCCTCCAAGATGTCTTAATTACAGCTCAACGTGCTTTCCATGCAGACCCAGGAATGAGAGGAAAAAATAAACCCACACACGCGGTTTCTCTCTCTCTCACACCCACCCCCACCCACCCACTCCGTCCCAGCACGCTGCCTTGTCCCTCCAGGTCCCTGTCCTCGCCCCTTAGGTCCAACCCTCCCAGATCCGCACCTAAAAAAGCCTCTCC
>WTSP01014811.1:0-11680 GCA_025331215.1 Actenoides lindsayi | reverse complement strand
ACCTGAACCCTGCCCCGACCCTCACCCCAAACCCTAACCCTAACCCTAACCCACTTCACAACAGGTAAACAGATAATCACCAAAAGCATATACAAAGGGAGACAACTGAGTACAAAGATAAAAGATGATAAAATCAGATAATTTTTAATAATATTGGGAGGATAATATTGCCTCACAAAAGAGTATCTTCACACATCATGCCAGCCTTTGCATTAACCGTTTCCCCAGAGTAAGCTAACGACTAAGAGCAACTAAGTACAAGTTGTCGATAGAACTATTTTCTTCGCAATAGCTTCCTTAAAATAAAATTGTTCAATTTAAACGAAACAAGCTACAACAGTGCATCAGTCAAAAGTACTTCTGACAGAAGAATAAAACAGTATCACCACCTTCGGATGAAAGGAAGGTAAAGCTGAGACACTTTGAAGAGGCAGCCGGGGAGCCAAACCAGCCAGCTGTGGCAAGAGCCCTCCTGGAGAGCCGCGTGCCTCAGCCTCATTCGGAGGAGGAAAGCTGCTGCCATGTACACCGGGAAATTATTCCCCTCAAAAAACAACCCCGCTTTATCTGTTTCTTGGCAATGTAGTGAAGTCATGGCATCCAGATCATGATTCCTGACTGGAGAGAAGAGACTAGTATAGCCAGATCACTGATCCTATCTGTTCTAGAAATGCCAGTATTTCCCACCAAGCAGTTGCATGTCCATCACCCGCAAGAGCAAGGAAGCACTGAACAGACAGGAAAGCAATTTTTTTTTTTTCTCCAGTTGATTTTGAAAGCTTAGGCAAAATCATCAGCATCTAGTAGGATTAAATTTGTGTCACTTCTAACTTTATTCAGACGAAAGCTGTAGTTTAAGTTACACTAAGCCTCAAACTTTTAAAGGGTTGTTTCCAATCTTTGCATTACTTCAGTAGTCATTTACATTTCAAAACTCAATCCCGTTTTGTGAATACTAATCGCTCTGTTTCTGCTGCTATTGGCCCTAATCAGGCATTCTCTTTTCTATGTATCATATATCCTGTATTATTGTTGTATAAACTCAGCCTTATCAGGAGCTTCCACTGGTGGATGAACAAACATAAGCAGTGATTCCCGGAAAGCCGTTTTACAATAACATGTGCTTCTCTTGACTGAAACAACTGCAGAATATAAAAAGCAGTGCATCTGGGACCATTACTGCGTTAGGTAACCAGGTATCACTCACTAGCATGTTGACACTATCACATTGTACAAAAACACATCCCTGGAAACAGTGTCCAAACTCCATTTTAAAACACATCAAATTACTACTGAGGAACAAAACTGTGATCTGTGGCTCCTTGGGTGTGTGTGCTTGTTAAGGGTTGTTTATCCCTTCAAACTGCTTGAAATATTTCTGTCAGAAGAGCAAACAAAATGGACAGTTTCTTCTACACTTAGATCTGTTCTCACAGCACTTGAAGGAAATCTAAACTTACCAGATGCAATAGCCCTTATGTATAGTTTATCATCTGAATTAAGTTCTACCAGCTATGTGTTTTTGCCTCATGCTTCGGTGCCTTTCACTGCATGTAGAGAAGTAAAGGTGAAAGAGAGAAAAAAACCTGTTTTAACTAACACTAACTTTAAAATATATAGATTGATTCTTACACTAAAATAATTTTCCCCATATTTGTAAGGTAGTCTATATTTGGTCACCATGGCCATAAAACATGTCACCTGCCTCATCCTCCATCTACCCTCCCCTAGTGTCCAGCTGGGCTTGCTCTGCCAGGGTACTACTGACTGACAAAGAAACCAGGGGCTGGGCTGCAAGAAACTCTTTTTTTTTTTGCGTTTCTTTGAGGTTGAGGATGTAACGCTGAACACCACAAGAACCACAGGAGCCATAATTTCCATCAGAGAACGGCCATCCATACACATAACAGCAATTGCAGCATTTGAGTTTCTATCTGCAAATGTTTTCCTCACTGGTACCAGAGTAAGACTCGAGCCTACGTATACTTCTACTCTGCTATACTAGCTAAGAAATTAAATGGTCTGTGCAGAAGCCAAAGGCTAATTTTCATGCTATGACCTACAGCATACCTGATACACGTACAGCAGCCCTAGGCTAAGGGAGACTGTGGTGGTTTTCCTTTCAAGCACTCCACCTCATTTAATCCCAGCTCTTAAATACACAGGCCGCTCCAATTCACTTCTTCTAAACAAACCTAGACACAGATTCGATTATGCAGCTCTCGTGATTTAACTGTGAATAGAGGAGATACCTGAACCATGGTGGGGTGAAGGGAAACACACCTCAGCAGCTATCTTACGGCATTTGTTTCTGCACACAGGACAGAAGAACCGCTCCTTTAGAGTCCTCTTGCAATAACTGCAGGATTTGCTTGCATCTCTATTAAACTCAAAAAAAAAAGAAATGTGCCAAGAAGTGTCAAACCAGAGGAGAGAGCAAATAAATCTACAGGGAATCCTGTCTCCAGAGACTGTAAGAAATGTTGTAAGGAAAGGTCTTCAGCTTGACTGGAAAAATACATATGTTGGCATAGAATTCACACTATCTCCTTCGAGGTGACAAAGAGGCTTTCATAGTCACAAAATCTTTAGTCTGATTACAGCTCAAGCAGACCTGAGCTGAGCCAGGGCATATTGGATCACACTTCCATTAAAAGCTGAAGCCACATTTTCAGATACCTGATTGTTCTTCCTCGGACTTTACAGAAAGTGGGTAGGGGAAGGGGCATTTTCTTTTAAAATGCCAAAATGACACTGTGACTTCACAATTCCAAATGCTAACTGAAACCTGCTGCAATTTTTATTTGACACAGTTTTAAACACCTGAGGAGAAAAACAGGGATTTTCTACCAAGTCTCCACAGCAGTTTAAAAAAAAAAAAAAATAGCCATTGAACTCTTCCATAAAGTTCCCAGCAGCAATTCTAAGTTCCTGTCAGCAGGGAAACCTGGCAACACCCAGGGCAACTGCTTTACATTCTGATACAGGGTCTTGAGTGTAAGGTCAGACTGCCGTACAATGAGCTCGGAGATGCAAACCTGCGATTTGTACATTCCAAATACCACTCGTATCCACATGATTTGTATGTACGAGGGCACATTTGCCATACACAGCTGAGCCTAAACATTTTGCTTTTAGTCTGAACGCTTTCCAGAAATAAGGATAAGTAATGCCTAAGATAAGATGCTGGTATTTCAACTAAATATTGATTACCTATCATAGTGTTATTTCCAACTAATGAGAAGGTCAATTCCCTTGCAGGAAAGAGGATTTGGAAGCCTGTTTTCTGTCCAAATGATACATGACGCATGACGACAGAACAACACAGTCGTGGTATTAGTAATCACAGAAGGGCAAATGTCAGAGTTAAAAATGAGTGTGTTTGGTCTGGATTTTGAATATAGGAATATTAGAAAATCTAAAATCTACCCTATTGTTTTTCCAAAGGACCAATACCTCTAATACTTGCCTTCTGGCATTCAAAATGAGTATTTACTTCTCACCGCCCTGCTTACATTAACCTCTCCTGTTCTTGAGTATTTCCGGGAATATTAATTATTACAAATAAAACATATCAGCAATATTTATATCTTAGAATAGGTAAAGCACTGTCCACACAGCATTCATTCAAGACATATATCCTCAAAACATGTGCATTAAAAAGATCCCATTCATCCAAATCAATTAGTGCTCCCAACAGCTCCAGTTGGTAGGCAGGACACCTGCCATTACCCACCACACTGTGCCTGAACAGACTTGGGGACAAATACGAACATCATCTGCTCAGGCTCTTATCCAGCTGGAAACCAGCAATACTGCAGCCAAGCTACAACAACCTTTTAATTAGCTCAGACTCTCCATGACACACAGACCCCCATTTGAGGTTCATTTCCTGATGATTCACAGGATAAGTGATATTTCACCCAGCTGAAAAAAAAATATATCCATAGCATTTATATCTCGAATAATTCCAGTTCAAGTGTTTCTGATTCTTGGGGTGGAAAGCAGTTATGGAACCTTTGTGGTTCCATTTCAAAGAAGCTCAGTTACTGAAAAGTCAGAGGGTACTTCAAGTCAGAAGCCAAGCAGATCACATACCCATTCACACAACTTCTACTCTGGGCTAGTTTTCACTGTAGGAGATGAAATAGAGAAACTCAGTGGCCCAGCTTTACCACGGAGTCTAACATAGCCACTGTGAGCTTGCACTTATGGCCAACATGAGCAAAGCTCACTCTCAGTGAGCTGCCCCACATCTCCTAGGCATGTGGCCAGAAGTATTAACCCTCAGATCAATAAAGCAGGAGAACCTTGTACCCAGCTAAATCTTCACACCAGATCTCTCTGACTAACACAGTACTGGGAGAAGAAATAGCCTCTGAACTCCTCACCTCAGATCTGATTCTTCTTGTAGGTGCAAACTGTGTATCAGCTTAAAAGGAATACCAGAGCTGAAGGATCAGGAGGGGGCTGTCTCTAACGTACTTACAACGTGATATAACCCAATGGTGGAGCAATTCCAGCACAAGTTTAGGCAGCTAGAGAAGCTGCTCAGACGATTTTTCTCTAGCACTCCAGAAAAGGAGGTACAGGTACTTGGTCTATAAATGCTCCATGATGCTCTGTATGCATGATCCTCTGTAGTGCTCACAGTCAAGAATAAGAAAGTAAGCCAGAATCTCTCCATGGCAAAGGATAAATAGAAAATCAGAGTTTGCTGATACTGGGGCATTTCCAAAAGATGTGGTGCTGGTGGAAGCGTAGTCTTTATGAGATAAACAAGCAAGTCTTCGTTTTGGTTTCCTTCCCTAGGCTGAAAAAATACAGGAACAGGGCTGAATGACAGGACTTGGAAAGGTGAGCCAGTGGAGGAGAATTCTCAGCTAGACAGTGCTAGAGATTGAGCAAGTCCTCAAACCCCTAGATCTCCTACCCCTTAGGAGATAATACACCTAAAGTATTTCAAATGGAGCATCTTAAAGGAGGATGTGTTTTGCCTGTTCCAGAGTGGAATGTCCTGAACAACCAGTGCACTTCCAACAGGCATAAAAACTGCAGGAGGGGGTTTAGATGCTGAGAAGTTGAAGAAAAGCCACGAATCCAAGGCTTTCTAGAGACTGCAGCCCTGAAAGCACTGCAGTATCTCAGAGATCAAACAGGAGCTGCATTTTAAATCTGAGCCCTTGCTAGCACTTACAAACTGCACGGTTAAAACCGAAGTATCTTGATGGACATTTACATAAATGTTAGTTTGCTCTTAGGCTAATTGGCAGTCAATTAACAGGAAGAAAGGTTCTCGTTTGGCCAGACCCCAAGGCACAATATTGTCTTACTGTGCCATGAGAACAAAGTTATTCCAATGGGAAACAGTTTTACCACTTGAAATATTTCAACAGTTTATCATGACCAGTCAGACGAAAAGTTGACCATTTCCAGAGAACAACTGAGTACATCAGTCAGCTGCATTTCAGGGTGTTCCTTACCACTGCAACCTAAAAAGTCCAAACTGAATTAAAAAAAAAAAAGAATTTAAAAATCCTATTGAATCTGTGAGATTTTTGTGCAAACTGGGATCACCATACCCACAGTGTAAGTTAAATCCATACAAGCATTAGCGGGCAACTGAATAGAGAGACCAGAGATAAGCATGACCACTGAGCTGACGACAGGGATCTCATCCAAGTCTGATGCACTTTCAAAAGCCTGTTCTGTTCCTCTAGTAAGTAACATTCTGATAATATTACATCTTTTTTTTAAAGTCTACAAACCACTGAATCATCTTTAAGACACTGAACAAATTTATTCTGCTCAGGCAACAGGGGTTAAGAGATTTCTCATTGATCAGAGAGTTCTTTATATTAACCACTAAAGAATCATCTGTTTTCACACAGCCCTGTTAGTGGCAATGTTTTGAACAAAAACCTTTCTGAAGAGTAGGTAGCCAGATAGACTTGGAAAGGCTGACAAGCAGAGCTCTCCTAAAAGAAAAGAAACCTTGCTAATAGCTGCTACACATCTGTGGCACCTCTACTTAAGAATAATTATGTGGTAAACCACTGCCTTTCTAACTTCTCATGAAAATCTCATGTATTGAATGATTTTGAGTCCACTTGAAAATTTCTTACAGGGTTTGAAATAGATAAATGTTTCAACATAGAACATCACTATATTTTCTAATAATGAAGTTATTTTGGGATAATTTTTGATAAATTATTTTCTTTCTTTTAACTTAGAACTCAAGTCTTAATTTTAGAACATATAAGAATATATTAATTATTACAGAATGATGACAATGTGAAATAAACCCTTTCATAATTCTCTGAAAGAAACTTCCGTCATGTTTCACAGGTTACTTAAAAAAATAAATTCTATCACCACCACATGGACTTGGCAAATGAAAAATGGACAGCTATGAAGGGAAGAAAGACTGACAATTGAAACAAGCTGCTCTTTAGGGAAATCACTTGATTGGATAATTGTTTTGATTAGCCCCATCAAATAGGTCCCTCTGAATCCTGGGCATATTTAAAAACATCTCTGAAAATTAATCTAAACTCTGAATTTCTTATAAAAGAAAGTTGAGTCATGACAGCACTGCAACTATGCATAACTGACAGACACACTGACGTGCTCTGTTTCAGGAATTCCAGAGCACGGGGCTTTCAGACATGTAAAGAGAACACTAAATGTACACCTGTCTTCATTTTTAAGTTGCCATGATACAGAAAGCCTCAGACAACCTCTGCTATGAAATAAGAACGGAGTAATTTTCTATTTTCCAATATTCACCTTCCACCCCATTTTCTGCTGGGGGACTGGACTGCACAGAGGGACCAAGACAGAGCATCACAGGCTCACTATATCCATATGTGAGATTAAACCATTTTTACCACAGGTTACAAACCGAAGTCACTGATTATACCCAACGGAGCAGGAGCAGATCCTGTCTGAATAGGACAGACCACCATCTAACACATCAGTGCCATATACAAATATTTGTACCATACACAAATCTGATCTCCCCAGTTTTGGAAAAAGCAACAGCTGGACTAAATGACTGCAGCTTCTCGTTGCTGGAAGAGAAATGAAAACAGGTTGAGAGAAAACACAGACCAGCATTAATATTGTCATGCAGACTGTGATGTTAGCCATGAAAAATATAAAGACTGAAAAATACCCAATAAAATTCAATCCTATCATCTTGGTTGGCAAAACCAAATCTCGTCATGCTTGAAATGAGGGACTGAGATTTGGCAACAGTCAAGTTGTTCCTGCAGCAGGACGAGCAATTGGAAGGTGCAGAGAAGGAGGGTGAAGAGGCCTGGGCTCACAGCTTCTCTTCACCAAGGGGGACCCAGGCACAGGGAGAAGGTACAAGTTGCAATCATGGCTTCTGCCAGCAGCACTCCTTGTCCTACACAATCCAACTCCCTCCCTGGCAATCCCAAGATGGCAACCTACAGCCTTTGTGATTCTGGCATAGCATAAGCAGATAACCTCTATTTTCTTTGCCTTTTCTCTTACAAGTCCTAGGCTTTTACTTTGCCTAGGGTCACCCTTAAAACCAAGGCCAGCGCAGATGTTGCCACCTTAGTTATTTGGGAAGTTACAGGAAGTGCACATTACACACCTTGTACCATCTTCCAGTCTCGTCCTCCATCCTCCCTTCAGTCCATTTGATCTGTTTCTTTTTTTTTGGACTTGTAGTATTCCAGTGCTGCTACGGCAACGTAACTCCACATGTACAAAACAGTAGAACAATATGAGCTTGTCTTAGTGAAGCATCTTCCTTATTGGTATTTGCACTGATGAGTCAACATGATTGCAAGAAACCTAGCCTTCAGGAAGACCTCAGACATGAAAATCATGTGGATACCCACAGGCATCCCCCAGGATTTGGGCATCCATCATGCTGCACTTGATACAATCAAATATACCCACAAACTCATTCACAAATACCAATTCAGAAGGAGCGTACTGAAAAGCAGCCAGCACTTGGCTCCATCTACACAGAACAAGATAGTTAATATTTTAAAATCCAACTGCAAATATTAAAATGCAAATGTAAATCTATTTAACTGACTCGGCAGGCAGTGGGCTGGTGTTTTCAAAGCACCTGGTACTCACTAAACTGTACTCCCCACACAGATGCTGAGAAGTTCTGAAAAAAATCCACCCCCTTTAATACCACATTCACAAAGAGCTCCCTACAATGCAAAATGAATCACTTCCAAAGCTCCTTGAGAGTATCAGCTGAGGCATATTAGCTATGAGGCTTAGTATATTAACTGTGAGATCTGAGGATGAAAACCATATGAAGCAAGTTCATTGTAAGTGGCCTGTCATCCGTTTGAACTATATTCAGACCACTGTTCCTTTCACTTGAAAAATATTTGTTAATAAAAATATATCATTTTAATAGATGTTAATGCACTTACAATATCAATTGCATTTTCAAATATGTTAATGAATATTTAATTAGCATGAATAATTGTCACTAAGCACGGAAAATGGAGAAACATAGATAAATGTTGTTTACCAAAACGGCTTCCCATGACATCATTTGTATTGCTTGACAACAAAGAAAAACTATCAATTTATCTATGTGACCAATGCTTTGCCATTCTTAAACAACTGCAGACAAAGTTTTCCCTTGATCTTTTATCTCGAGTCAAAGCATTTCACAGTTACTTTGAAGGGCACACTTTGACTCATTTCTGAGATAAAAACCAGAATCCTTGATTATTTAATCCAATTTCCACCACTTCTGATGAACAGAAGGGATCCACTAAGAAGGAAGAATGTTACACAACACTTCATACTGGTCTCTTTCTGTCCCGTTCACAGTCCGTAACAACGTGTGTTCTCTGCTGTGGCCCAGGCCACAGTGAACCTCTCCATAACAGCATCTAAAAATCCCATTAAGAGGAATTACAGTTCCTATTAGGGAACTGGAATTCAAACCTACAGACAGGGCCTTGTATGAAAGTCTGAAAGCAATGGACACAACTGAGCTCACAAGCTTTAGTTATTTCAGCGTAAAATTGCTATTCCCTGTAACCAGGCTAAAGGAAACAAAGAACAGCCCACACAGGGAAGGCACCTCTGCTACCAAGAGCTTCTGAAACCTAATAACATCCCAGAGAAACCCTGGGTTTCTAACAATAACTTCACGTGAAGCATGGCCAGTAATTTGAATAGCCACTATTCCCCATTACCTGTCAAAAATACAAACCACACCTTTGCGGGCACGAGGGGAGGCAGGGGCAGAAAACTGATGAATGTGTATTTTAAACAGCTTTTTAAGAGAGATCAGAAAGGCAGCTTGCCAGAAAGCATGCACACCACAAAGCACCAGTATCTATTTAGTAAATTTAAAACACCATCTGTCTTCAAATAAACTGGATTTAAATGAAGTTGTGCAGCATAGGACGCCTGTGTCACACAAACCTTATTTTAAAGGCAGCAGTTAACATACCACATGAGATCAAAGGCCAGTCGTACCTCTGTGTGACAGAGCACAACTCTAGAGCCAAAGGCAGCTTACAACAGGCAGGGATTGGGGAGGGGTCAATCCAGCAACACAGGAGATGAAAACAAATTCCTGGGATTTGTTTTTTCTTACACCTAGAAACTGAAGTAATAGTCTGTAGTTTTAATTTACATCAGGAAAAAAATGCATCTTTCTCTAATGAACCCAGGAAGGCACAACTACAACCTTTTTAATCACCCAACTTAACTCTCTGGGACTCCTCATTACTAGCAATCATTGCTTTTAACACATAACTAAGCTCTTTGACTCCAACTCAACCTTCTCCAACACTGCACTTAAGCATTTTGTACTCAGGAATAGGCTTGGGCATGTCTGACCAGGCCAAGCGGAAAGAAAATTAAACTGCAAAGTCACAAGGATATGAAGAGCTGAAGGAGATGACTCAAAACTGTTCTGCTCTGCTCCCTCCTTCAAGAAGTCCTCCATAAGCTTACAACTTGCAATCCTTCCTAAATCATTCCGCTCATGATTATTTAATGAGGTCTCTGTGCATGAAGAACACATTTGCAAACACCACTATTCCTTGCAAATGAAAAATACGCACTTGCATATAATTAAGATCTAATCACTTAAAGACATAAACCAGGAATTAATTTCGCTGTCATACACATTTCAACAGCACCAAGAGGCTCCGAGGAACACTTGGGATCCCCTGTATCCATCTGTATGCAAACTTGGTCACAAAAGCTTGCCACCTAGAAAAGCAGAACAGATGGAAAAACATCCAGATGAAATGATCGCTAAGAAAACTGGTGCTGAGCTAAGAAATAAGCACAGATCTTGCAGGTCCCAAGTGCCTTTCTTTTGCACAAGATCATTTATTCTCTGTCAATAGAAACCTTTGTGTGAGCCAAAACCAAAAAAACACAGAAGACAAATAACTTGTAACTCAGGTCCTGGACAACAAATATAAGGTGTGACTTTATTTCTTAAGATAAAACATTGATTATGTTTAAGAATTTGCATTCTCCCTCTTTCCAGTTTATTTAAAGCTAAATCAAACTCTTAAAAGAACTATTAGAACAATTACTTGATTACCGAAATAGCTGATTAAATAACTGTTAGTGCAATAACTGTTGAGTTGCACCTGTACAATTTGTCTCTGGAACATTTTCTACACTGAGTTGATGTTTTACTAAAAAATCCTGAAGTTTGGGAGAATTTAGTATCTCATCTTAAATTCAAGCTTCCACAGTATCCTTCTTAAAAAATCCACATCTCTTCTATATTTGGATCCACATTAATTAATAGGTAACCTTATTCAGTAAGCTCAGGGTACCTAGATATGCCCTCTGCTTTTGTGGCAAAAAACTGTAGGCGCTGCACGTAAACCCATAGATGGTCTGCTCTCCTCCTCCCCCCCGCGTAAGGTGAGATGTGCAGACAGCTGACAGACAGAACCAGGGTGTGTGCACAAGCACAGTTTACAGAGAGAAACTCCTCAGCCACTCCAGCTGATAAATAGTGTGGTTAATGAGCAAATTTCATTTTGAGACAACTTCAGAGCTATTTTCCTATCTAATATATTGTTCATCTGCTTCAAAGTCTGCCAGCCTAGTTTTGCCACTCTCACTTTTTTTTAACATAGAACAGTCTCGCTGACTGAGGCCCCAGAGGAAGTCAGGACAGAGGAGGAGTTTGCTTCAGTTCATGACAACTGGGTTAGGGACCAATTAATCAATCTGGACATCCATAAATCCATGGGTCCTGATGGGATGCACCCGCGAGTGCTGAGGGAGCTGGTGGAGGTCATTGTCAGGCCACACTCCATCATCTTTGGTAAGTTGTGAGTAACAGGAAAGGTGGCTGAGGACTGGAAAAAAGCAAACATCACTCCAGTCTTCAAAAAAGGTAAGAAGGACCCAGGTGACTGCAGACTGGTCAGCCTCACCTCCATCCCTGCAAAGGTGATGGAACAATTCATCCTCACTGCCGTTTCTAAGCATATCACGGATAAGAGGGTCATTAGGAGCAGTCAACATGTTTTTACTAAGGGGATGTCATGCCTGACCATCCTGATAGCCTTCTATGAGGACATAACCAGGTGGACAGATGATGGTAGTGCAGTGGATGCAGTTTATCTTGATTTCAGTAAAGCATTTGGCACCATCGCCCACAGCATCCTCA
>WTSP01014809.1:17349-27598 GCA_025331215.1 Actenoides lindsayi | reverse complement strand
TGTTGTGCTTAGGGACATGGTTTAGTGGTTTTTGATAGGGCTAGGAGTAAGGTTGGACTTGATGATCTTGAAGGTGTCTTCCAGACAGAACTGTTCTAAGTTCTATGAAAATACAATGTTTAATATAATCACAATCTATGTGCTTATTTTGTGGTTTATACTTAAAACTGTGAAATAATATTTAAGTACATTGGCTATCCATTCCAAGAACTCATTAATTAATCTCTGCACTTATTTTGTCTATGAAGAGATAAGTCTTCAGTAACACTTTGGAGAATCAGTGTATTAGTCCCACATACATACAGTTTGATGGCATATTTCATGTTCAGACACAGAAGTTTCCAAAAGAAAAGCTACAGGACAAAGGTTTGTGGATTGGGTTTTTTTTGCTACCTATAATTTTATTGTTTAGTGTATTTGAAGATTTTTTTCAAACACCATTTCACCATGATAGGTCAAATGTTTTACAGTTTGCTGATATATTACTGTATTTAAAAGACTAGGAAAAGCACCTAAATGTTCTACACAGGCATGATAACTAAGTAGGATATTTTTCTTTAATGAAAACTTGGCAAAAAGTTGACTAATTTGGGAAGACTATATAGAAAGGGAAGTGGCTAGACATGAAAAAAGCTTATGTCATAAATAGAGAGTGTATCTTCTAAGCAGGAACTATGAATGTGGAAAAACTGCAAGAGCTCATAGGAAAATACTGAGATCAAACACATTTGGGCAATTTTTCATCATAATGCTAATGGTAGGAATTATCTATGCTTCTCCTGCTAGCTGTGATGAAATCTGTGTAATTTTTCCTGCTCTGAGTAGAAATGCTGTTGAGCATAAACAGACAAGTGTTGAATCACAGGTAGGTTTCTTAAAAATCAGCTCTATACTCAAGGGAGTTAGTAGCAAATCTGTAAATCTTTCTGACAGTTGCCTTTATTTGAGGAAAAATTGAAAGCTGATCTCCTAGGCAAATCAATGGTAACTTTCTCATTCACTCCACAGGACCTACAAATAAAAGTGGTGCTGGTAGCTTGGAATAAAGGGTCAAATAAGTACATACTTCAAGGCCTACAACTGATTTTTTGTTTGTTTGTTTCAAAGTAGTCATATTTTACGGTAAATAAAGACAGAACAGATGAGATCTTCAAAGTAAAACAAATGATGGTTCAATGATACCCTGAATATTTCTAATGTTATGAAAGGGAAGTAAACGCTCCAAGACAGTAAAAAAAATGGAGACCTTAATACATTCATCCAGCTAGTATTCATTATAGTTTTAGGCACTTGCCTCTTTACACCATGTAGCTTTTGGCCAAAGAAAGGGGCTGGATGGGAAGAAGGGGAATGACTCACTAGCTAAGTGTAAACAAAAGGGTTCCATGTACACTAATCTAGATCTTGGCACATTAAGTTCTGTTCCAACTGGGAAATGGGACTCTGTAAGTATGGGCAATAGTAAAACAAATAGTGTTGAGCACATATTTAATTAATGCTGATTTCAGTGGCAAAATTAAATTAATGTAAAATGCAGAGGAGTCCTTTTGTAAACCAGGCTGGAGAACTGGTCTGGGTGACTTCTTACAAAGTTCTTTTAAAGTCAGGTCATTTTTCCAATACAGGTGACCCACATATACCAGCTCAGGGATGTGGAGCTGTCTGAGGACAACTGACAGCTGCTAGAACAAATGCTTGCCAAATGACATGGCAAGGCTTCTTTATATATTTTTGCCAATCAAATCCTAGAAGACAGCAGAACAATTTTTAAGAAAGTGAGGTAGGAAACTTGGGGCATTGCAAGATTTCTTCTCTTTGGGTGACAGTGATTCTTGTAACTTGCATGAAGTCTTTTATGAGATTTCATTCCCAAGAAATGCAATGGCCAAACCACCACTGAGCAACAGCAGTAACAGGAAGGTGATTTGTAATCAGATTTGGTAGACAACTCACAGTCACAGACAGAACTGGAAAAGCAAATAAAAACCTAATTTATTCAATAAGGTCAGACAGGAGCTTTTCAACTATCCCAGCAACAAAAGAGAATAGAAACAAGGAGTGGGCCAAGTAAGAACTGTACTCCTTTGGCTCGGCACTGTTGACCTAAAAGTGACATGTAAACTGTGCTAAGAGATAAGACACTGACCTCTTTAATCAGAGTTATGGATTCTGTTGCTTCAGGCATATATTTCACCAGCCATTTTCTGAAAGTAGAGATCAAAAGCAATATTCCCTTCTTCAACAGACACACAGAAAGACTAAATTACTATCAGTGGAATGGAAACTATACTTTTCTTATAACAAAAATGGTACTGTTTCTCTTGTTGCATTCCAGCATGTGGCTTGCAGCACTGCTGGCTAAAATGTATTTATTAACACAGAAAGAAAAAATCAGAACACTAAAAAACAATGACAAGTATTAGCAGTGAATCCCATACAATCATGCTGATGTCAGATTGGGGGAATCTGAGTGGATCACCCTTCCCCAAGGCAGGTGCACACTTTCCTCACCTATCCTGTGCCAAACTGTACTGCACAAGTCTGCAGATAGACCCAGAACTAATGGCAGCTTGGGATTACTGGAAACACTATAGTCACATAGTTTGACAGTCAGTTTTTTTCCAGATCAAATGCTACTTTTGCAATGTATTTTGTGCTGCAGTGGGAGTCAGAGGGATCTGCTCTGAAACCCCCTGAACCACACTGAAACACACATTGAAACACAATGAAACTCCCAAAACCTAAGCATATGATATCCCAGCCATTCTTTTCTAGTATTTGCCTGTGACTAGAATATATGAAAATGCAAGAACTGACTAGCTTAGCAAGAAAAATACAAGAGTGTTTTTATATGTCAATAGCAAGAAATGCAGGATATTTTGAAAAATAAGGCTACATTTGCACTTAGGTCTTAGAAGAAGAAAAATTTTACCTTTAATTTCTTCTTTAATTTACTTTTAATTTCTTCTTCTAACACTACTCTGGGGTTTCTCATCACCACACTTCTTTTCACTTTGTTTTAAAAAGTATTCTTGACCCATTTTTAGGCGACTCCTCCCGCCTGCCCCACATGATATGACACAGCCTAGTGATGGAAACCTAAAAGTCATCCGTTACTAAAAGAAAACAAGGTATGATACTTTTGAAAGGAAAACAGCAGCAAATGTCTTTTTTTCTTTTTTCTTTCTAGATTCCTTTAAAAGTAATGGTTACAAAACAGAATTTTAAGTTATTAAACTCATGTATTTGTTTTGTTAAACAATTGAAAACAACAGAGTGACATGTGTAATAAGAGTTTAGAAGTGTCATTTATCACACTTCAGTTTGGGTCCAGGTTGCCTTCTATAATGTCTAAGATAGACATAATCTGTCATAACTAAGGCATAGTACAATACTGAGAAACAAGTTGTGAGATAGTGCAAGCATTAGAATTTTTTTACCAATAATCTAGCTTCAATAAGATTTTTTAAAAGGGAAGGAGGAAGAGAGACAGACAATCCTACAGCAATTCACACCTTGATTTCATGGCTCATTCACTTCTGTATCAATAGTGTCCATACAAAAGGTGCAATATTATTTCACATAATGGAGAGGGCAGCTAAAAGATTGGATTCATTGAACACTGCAGCTACACTGACATTTGTAAAAATGTCCAAATCCAAAGGGATAAATAATTCACAGCTTTGCTGAAAGATAGCACTAAATGGTTTTGATAGGTTGAAAAAGAAGAATGCAGCTGTAAAAGTCTGGCACATCCAAGGTGCAGGGACTTTGCACAAGCCTACTATGTTCTCACTTTTCAAGAGTACTGTTAAACTAAAACCCCCTAAATACTCTTTTCCAACTGCAAATAATCCCATGCTTTATCATAGTTAAAAAAAAAAAAAAAAAAAATATAGTAAAATGGGTCTGTAAAGGAAGCTTCAGGAAGGCTTAGAGAGATGAGGATGGCTTGTATTTTTCTAATTATTTCTTTAAACACATTCTTAAATGGGAAAGAGAATTATAACTTAGAGTTCCTGTCTCTGTGGTTTGACAAATCGACAATTTGTCCATTGTAGAAGTAATGATATGTTTCATTTATTTTCACTTCATCTTTTAATAGAATATTTTACTGTTAAAATTGCAAGGACAGCTGAAAAGCTTCTTTGAGATGGCAGCAATCTGTGCATTACAGAAACATCTGTGATGCTAAATTCTCTTAACAATGAGTGTAATGGCTTTATTTGTTTCTCATGGTATCCTTTGAATTCCAAACACTTGATACTCACTCAAACAGACATTTATGTGATTTTAACCCTGGATGCCTCTTGTCCTGTCCACATTCCCTCCAGTTGGAGATGGGATGCATTTCAAAACCAATTTTCATCAGATATATGGATAACTGTTAAAGAATAAAAAATCCATTCAGTTCTATCCAAGATACAAATTTTCCCCTTTAAGTACTTCACTGTTTGAAATGATTAAGAATAACCCACTGTCTTACATGTTGATATGACATATGGGACCTGAGAATACCTGGACTAAAGATTATCAAACGTAATCCCCCATGGTGCAGACAGCTATGAACATTCCTTTTGCATACAGCTTCTTCACACCATTAAGAACATTTCTAGACTTGCCATTCCTTTCTGTAGATATTTCAGTCCCTGAAAGCTTGTTTTCACGTATAGCCAGTATTGTGAGCCAAATCAGAAATGTAGTGGTGTTGGTTATTTTCAAAATGAACCCTTTTTTTTAACATTTTTTCCTTCTTTTCCAACAGAGAGGTCATACGTGGGTTGCAGACATGCCCTTTTCTCTTGAGTTCTCCCTCCATTCGTTCAGTGTTGGCCTTTCAAGGGTTCTTCTAATCCCACACCTTAATTTCATGTTGGGATTCCCCAAAGCTCCACTCTCTTATCTGACCCTCACACCCATCATATTATTTGGAAGTTCATCTACTATTTGTGAGCTGCAGAGACAAAAATGGACCTTTTTGTTCCAAATCTAACACTCCTCCAAACTAAACTCTCAACGTGTCTCTTTGACCTCCTGTGGATAACTGTCAAATAAAACTCAAAATGGTTACATCTTCCTGAGGCATTTTTTTCTTACTCAATTATTGTGGACAATGGTATCATATGTATTCATGTCACAAGGATGTCATCTTTAACTTAGGTTGCTCCTTGTCTTCAAATGTCAAGAATATGCCTAAGGTTCTTCAGACTCCTGCTGCATAGCCCTTCCACATCTTCACACAATTAAAAATTTTGTCCCAGTGATTATCTAATATCTAATATTCTCTTGTTTGGAATTGACAAATGGAACCTCAATGAGTTGATGTGTTTGAAATGCTGCTGTGTGCAGTGCTTGCAGTGCTAGCTCACTGAATGAAACAAGCAATGCTTCACCTTGCAGCATAGCATCTCCCTACTCTACCACCACTTAAGTGATATGTTCACAGCTTTTCCTTGCCCTATTTACATATTATCTCTCATGCAACTTCAAGAGGTTGAACCCCACTTCCAGCTGATGATTACTTCCTTACTACCATAATTCATTTGGTGAATTTTCAAATGAGCAGCTTGAGGCTTACACTCAGGATCCTCTTTGCGCTTGGGAGAAGTTTTTAGTAAAATCCACCTAAGTACCTTATAATCTTTCAAACAATTCCTACGAGTGTCCTCTCTCTAACAGAAGGCACTTAGCCCATTAGTGTGTCCAATCCATTAGCTGCTATTTTTAACTGTGTCACTTCCTTGTTGCCTCTTGCTCCCAATCTCCTGTGTAGACCAGATGGCAAGTTGGCCACAGCCCAGATTTGTGCTTTACATATTTATGGAGGGCTCAGCAGAGGGAAATCTCAGCTCATGTGTAGGCCTCTGGAAGCTGTGGTAACACTGACTTATGAGAACACGACAATAATGACTATAAACTCTTCTTGGGGAAAACCACTGTGTTTTTAATACTTCTAAGGTCTTTATCACAACACTGAACTTTCTCTCTGGAAACCCTATCACATTTTGCCTAAGTTAAATAGAGTGACATTCAGGACATTTCCAGTGTGGACATCTCCATCTGCAGTAATTGCCTAGACTTTCTCTAGAGTGGACATTACAGGAACAAACACTTCTGGGCACAACTCATCTCGTCCTAAACAGATATCTGTGGCAGATGTGAAACATGGTCTCATTATCTTTATTTTCTCCTATTGATTACAAAGAGAGACAGAATAGCAGTACAAAAGCACATATATGCAGTGCAGATGTCTAAAGTTAGGTGATGTAAATGCCAGTCCTGTTGTGATATTGGGAGACACAAGGTAGCATACTTTTCTAGAGCATTTCAAGTTACATATTTCTTTATTTAAGGTGTTCTAAGCACAAAACTTGTAACAAGGAATTACAAGGAAAGTTTCTCCCTTCAAACACAGCAAAAGGAACATAAATAGCTATTTCTGTTCCACAAAAGAAATAGCAGCTGCTCATTTCTGATATTAGAATATACACTGATCTTTAGTTTCAGCTGGCATGAGAACAATGAGAGCTTAAGTCTTGCATTTTCCTTAATCTTTATTTAGTTTTAATTTGTTTTAAACTCTAATCACCACCATCCCCTTTGCCAGATTTCTTGTACTTGACCTGAAACTAACCTTTAGACAAATGTAAAAGCAAAGAGAGCTCTGAAACACTATCTGTATGTTCTTTCGTCTTGGGAAATGTAAATTAAGACACTGGGTGAATAACACACTTGGCTTTGTATCATGAAATGTAATTGTGGGGCTATGTCAGGGTCAAGATTTATGAAGCTATCTGGACTGGAGTGGGCAGGGTGCCAGCTTACACCTGCAGCACTGGTTCTGCTGCTTTCCAGACAAGTAACTGTGGATTAAGGAACACTGTTTTCTGGGGTGACATTGGTTAACAGAACACCAGGCACCCCTCTGAGATGGGCAGGAAATGTGCAGACTTGGAAAGAAACAGTGAAAATAAAGGAAGGACACATGAACTGCATATTTGAATGCTATAGAATTTTTACAATTTTAATAGAAAATATCTTTGAATAAGAGCAAAGATGACCATAGAAATAAGAAATAATCTAAGGAAGTCAACAAAAGAAGTAACTCTTTAGACATGAACAAAAGGGAAAGGGGAATTATGATAAGGAAGTTAAATAAAACAAGTAAAGGATTTTTGCACAGTGACATATATCAATAATTGTTTTTAACTTAAGGGGCTAACACAGAAAAGTAAAATGCCCTTTTACTTTTATCTATTGTAGTCTGTTAAAAAACCAAACCAAACCAAACCAAACCAAACCAAACCAAACCAAACAACACCAAACAAAACCAAACCAAACAACAAATAGATAAAAGATTCAACCTGTATAAGAATTGCTGCCTCAATGCCCAGGTTTTTAACCTCCTCTATTTAAGACACAAGAATCCAAGTCTGTCATTCTACTGTATTGAACACTGTCTACAGCAGAGAGCTGTCAAACACACAAAGTGCTGGCTACTCAGCTAGAATAAAGTAATACAATTATTTCAAAGTCTGAGGGATTTTCAGTTATCAAGATCTTGGTACTGCCCCAATTTTATTTCATATTTTGAACTTCTATTGAATCTTAGTCCAAAGCCTTTTTCTCTCATGAGTTCCCTATCTCCACCCATAAGTTCCCCTAAGGACTCAGTATACTCTTAGTGCTCTCTGTCTGGGCCTGTATTTTTTTGTTACATGTTTAACTTGGCTTCCACATTATAATGTTAGCATTCATTAGAAAGATCTTCTACACTCTCGACCATTTGAGTGCAGATTTTGAATAAAATCTAAACAGGATGACAGATAGCACAGAAACGGTCATTAAAATGTTTCCATTTGGAATAAAATGATCTATTTAATTCGTTAGTTCCATCTGGCAAGGATGAGGTTTCTGTTGGCATGCAGAAAATTCAGCATGCCAGTCTTGGCATTGTATTTCTCATTGGAAGCTTCCCCTGCAGTAAAGTGCACTACGAGAGGCTAAATAATTGGATGAAAATCGTCTCATTATTTATGTTTTTAAAAAGTCAGAGTCTTACCACTGCATAAGTCTCAGAAAAAGGTTTTAGTAGGGAACTATATAAGTTTGGACTTCAAGATAAATACAAGAAAGTACCTAAACTCTGGGAATAGTATTACTGCTATACATTTTCATTGCTGGCAGCACTAAACAGACAATAGGTATGGAAATAACAATTATGTTGAAAAGCCTGACTACTTACCACTTCTGTATATGAACTTCTGTCTTTTTCCTGTTCTTTATATCTAAATTTGAAATAAATACAAGAACATCTTATATTTAATGTCGGACAGATCCTATTACAATTCTTTCCTCCTCTTAGTATACTGAACAGTGCATACAGCAGAAAAGGGCAAGAAATTAATCAGAATGCCAAAAGAGTTTGGTTACACAGTATGTAGAAAGCACTTCAGCTACATTATTTGCACAGTTTCTGTAGGGAGTTGTGAAATAGAGGTCTTAAATTCAATGTGTCTGGCTTACTTCCACCTGGATTCAGTTCAAAACCATTGCCTGTAGCTTGCTGAATACAGAGTGGGAAGTAAGTCATTATATTAAGAACTGATGGCAAATGATTCCAAATCACATTTTTCAGCTGGTATGTTTTTAATCTGGAGCAACACCAAATTGAAAAATTCTGCAAACTGGGCATAAAAGCTGTGTTGTAAACTAAACACATTTCCAGTTCTATGGAGTCAACAAGAAGATTTTTCTCCAGCTTTTCTACAGTTACTGTGTTACCCACTGATGTTACAAGGTGCGTTATATCATAAATCTCATTCTGTTCTTTTTCTCCCTGCTACCAGTCAGTGTCAAAGCTGCTCAGCTGTTGTGATCTACAGTTTAGCACTGACCCAATTTTAATACATTTATAAATGTCTGATATAGATTTAAAGGCTATGTGCTGCAAAGATAAAAATGTACCTCTGAAATTAACCTGATGCGCTTTCTCACTTGAAGCATGCATTTTGGTTCTAGGCCTTAGACAGGAGTTGTATAACTTTCTATTCTCTATCAAAATTTGCGCGATTACTCAAATGCCTTTCAGTAGCTCATAGAGAAATTACCTTACTCTATAAAGCACTGACTGCATTCCTTACTTAATTTTTTGAGTAAATTCTGACAATTTCTAGAGCTTATGGACGTGAATGAGAACTTTACTGTCAGGAATACATCTATTAAAGGAAACCTGAACACTGCTACTGATGAAATTTTAAGCTGGGAATCCTAGTTGTCATATAACACCGGAAGTGTTGAAAGGTATATTGATTTTGTGATGTTGGGAAATGCAAATTTATAAGTTACATAATGAATGAATAAATGAATGCCTGGATGCGGCTCTTCCTGCACAATGCGATGGAGTTGGGGCCTTTGTTGTGGCTTACCCTGGAGGCAGCACCCTCCTGTGCTCAGTGGGGTGGGGAGAGAATTGGGAAAAAAACGTCAAATTTGTTGGGTGATAAAGAGGCAGTTTAATAGGCCAGAGAAGGAAGGGGAAACATCTGGTATGATGTTAGGACTTAGGTGGTGTTGATGTTAGGCCTTGTTAGGCCTGCAGCGAGTTTCCAGCCATCCGGTGGTTCTTCCAGGCAGGAGCTGTGCTAGGCCTTATCAGAGCTCTGGTCTGCTTGCCTGCGGAACGCCTGGCCAATCTCTCCCTCCTTACTCCTCTCTAAGCATCCCCCGGTGCTTTCCCAGAAGCTCTTCCACTGCCATGGCTGCAGCAGGATTTCCTGTGGGAGGAGGTGCTGCCAACATGGCCGTGGGGCTATGGGGGCCTAGGCGGAGGGTGGGGCGCAGGGTGAGGCAGAGGCCCCAGGAGAAGGGGGAGGAAGCAGCAGCCAGAGGCAGCACCCTTGGGAGCCACGGCCAAGGGCTGGGTCTTGGTGGGATGTGAGCAGGGGCCCCATATCTCCATTGGGCTCTGCTGGTGCTTCCTGGTTTTGATTGGGCAGGGCCAGTTGACCATGTGTCCCAAGGTCTGAAGGTCCCTCCCCCCTTGCTGTCAGTGCACTTTTTAACAGTCCATTGTACGGTTCAGTCTTCGCAGGGCCTGGTGCGAGACAGGGGGTGTGACAGACCCACTCAATGCCGTGCTATTTGGCCCAGGCAGCTCGGAGACTGATTCTGAAATGAGTCCCAGTGTCTAAGTGGCTTCTTTCTGGGGTGCCGTGTCACCACAGGACTTGCTTTTCAAAGCCTGGGC
>WTSP01014809.1:0-13824 GCA_025331215.1 Actenoides lindsayi | reverse complement strand
TCTAGTGGGAGGTGTCCCTGCCCATGGCAGGGGGGTTGGAACTAGATGATCTTTAAGGTCCCTTCCAACCCTGACAAATCTATGATTCTATGATTCATTCAGTGTTTCTGCTTACCTAGTTATAAAATGATATCTATATTTCTCTTCACTTTTAAAACATGTGATTTATATCCACATGAAGTGTATTATTTCTATTTCTAATACACATAGAGTTAACCAAGAATATGTATTCTGTTGTTCTTTTGTTGTATTCGGTCTGTATGGTATGTAACACCTTTTACACTGTACCCTCTCCTTACCGATGAAAGCTGCAGAAGTCTTTAAACTGATCACTGCAATCAAAGATCACCAAGGTGTAAGGATTTACTGCTGAACCTCACATCAAAAAATGACAGACTACGCTTCTAGCAATGTGGTTATCAAGATGCCAAATAACTTTATTCTCCTACATACGATGTTGTATTGAAGTATCGTTATCTGTCATAAAACCTATCAGCTGTTGTTGATATCCACTTAAACTGTAACAGTTTTAAAGCAGTGACCATCTTTATGTTTTGCTTTTTCAGAATACGTAGCTTCAGGATATATGACTGATAAATGGGGTTTGTATAAGTTACCACAAGGCAAAAGTCAAAAGATTGAAGGGAACGTAAACCCACTGTTTTTTTGGCAGGGTACTATATGAGAAATTATGGCATAACAATTACCTGTACTTAAAATTTGGTAAGGTTTTATTTGTAGTTTAAATATTGTAAGCTTACACAGTCCTTGTAGAACAGAAGGAAGTGGGTAATTAGATAACACAGCGTAAGTATGGCAAGGGTAATGATCTATAATGATCTCCTTTGTTTGTACTTTGAGCTGAACTCCTGGTAATGTTACTACTGAGCTCACCTCAGTAACAACTATAGAAACCAAGGAAGAACCTTTGCTGCCTGGAGGTATTTCATCAGAAGTCAATGGACCTCATTATCTCTACAGGTAATCCCATACATACATTCCCACTTACTCTCTTTTTCCCTCTGTCATTTTCAACATTTGTATGTCCCCTACTATGGCTGACAGAGAGGTTTTGAAGATGTAATGAATATACACTCACTATGCCCCTCTCCAGGGAATAAGAAAATAGTATATCTCTATTCAATACAGTAGAATTCAGGTTAAAAGTACATGACTAGTTTATGGAAGAGCTGAAATCAACTAAGTATAAGTCCCTTTGTCCCGGGGTTTCTGGTTTGCAGAGAGCAATTTAGAGAGGAAGAGATAAAAAGAATTGAAGACAAGAAATTACCAAAAATACATGCAAAATTTTTACTTGTAAAAACCTTATTGGTAGCTCATCTGACTGAGTTAAGCTATGGCAGCCTGCCTAACAAAATACCAGTGTATAATTCTACCCAATCTTCTCTAGAACAGTTCTTTTAAAAAGTAAGTTGGGGAAAACAAAACAGAAAAATGTTAATTTAATTTTCCATGAAAAATGCTGATTTCTAGTAGAAATACTGAAAAGTCCATTTTGAGAAGAGTATTTTCATTTAGAAGAAAATAATTTTCCTGAAAATAAAAAACCTTTTCCTGCAATACAGAAAGCTTTCCTGAAAATTTATTTGTAAAGAAAGTAAATTGCTCATAAAAGTGGTACCCCTGTCTAGAGAAATCATTCCTACGACTATGCAAAAGGAAACAGAATTCTAAGGATTTAAAATCTAGATTCTCATCTGGGACAACAATGTGTTTTACATTTATAGTATACAGAGTTAGCAAGGTTAAAGAAATTGCTTTTACTGAAATTCTCTAAGTCATAGAATCATTTTTGTTGGAAGAGACCTTTAATGTCAAGTTCAACCATTAACCTAGCACTGCCAAGTCCACCATTAAACCATGCCACTAATCACCACATCTGCATGTCTTTTAGATACATCCAGTGATGGGGACTTAACCACTTCCGACAGCCTGTTCCAGTGTTTTATAACCCTTTTACTGAATTATTTTTTTCTAATATCCAATCTAAACCTCCCGTGGTGCAACTTGAGGCTGTTTCGTCTTGTCCTATCACTTGTTACTTGGGAGAAGAGACCAACACCCACCTGGCTACTCCTTTCAAGGAGTTGTAGAGAGAGATGTCTCCCCTCAGCCTCCTTTTCTCCAGGCAAAACAATCCCAGTTCCCTCAGCTGCTCCTCAGAAGAGTTTTGTTGCCCTTCTTTGGACATGTTCCAACACCTCACTGTCCTTCTTGTAGTGAGGGGCTCAAACCTGAACACAGTATTTGTGGTGCAGCCTCATCAGTGCCAAGTACAGGGAAACAATCACTTCCCTAGTCCTGCTGGCCACACTATTTCAGATACAAGCCAGGATGTTATCAACCCTTTTGGCCACCTGGGCACACTGCCAGCTCATACTCAGCTACCAGCTAGATTTAAGTCCATTCACTACAAGCCTTTGGGTCTGGCCATCTAGCCAGTATTTTATCCAGAGGAGTATACACCCATCCATGTCATGAGCAGTCAGTTTCACAGCGTTTTGCATTTCATTCAATTTTGTGTAACAGACAAGCTATTTTACCTATTTAAGCTTATATACTAAGCACAGCTACTTACGCAACAGGAAGGTAGGTGGAAGTAAACCTAATTTGTTTCTTACACATCCCCTCCAAATCAGCTATTATAAACCAGAGCAGAAACTGGTGTGTTACCTAAGCACAACTCCGGCTGGGCCAATGTGCCTTCCTGAGATATACTCTGCATGCCTAAGGTTACTCAGCTTTGCTGAAAGTTTATTCCTTTAAACACAAGACAGAGCTGACTCATTATCCAGATCAGAATGGGACCATGATCTGGGACATAAATAGCCCCTCTTTAACTAACTTGCCTCCTATGTATGCCCAAGTTAATGAATTTAAATCTAATTCAATATATTTTCTAGCCATAATAACACCTTTAAATCACAGGAAGGCAAAATCTTGGTTCCCCAAAATTTCTTGGGTGAACATCAGATGTAGCAATGAGACCTGCTACCCAAGTGACTTACAAATAAGATTAGGTCAGAGTTGTTAACAACTGTGACCAAAAGCAGTGCTGAGTGAAAGCAGGGAAGGTAAAGCGATTTATAGGTAACAAAGGCAAAAACACAACCTCAAGCTTGTACTATGGTGTTCTATTCCCAGAACTTGCATCACCCAGAAAAGTCTGATATGTTCCATTTTTAGCATTTGCCATTGTTTACTCATCAACAAAGTTGGAAGAGTTTCGTTAAAGTTGAAACATAAATACTTCAACATCTCATAATGCAATATGTAGTAGTAAAATCAAAACAGTGAAATAAACAGAAGATACTTCAAAATCATTGAAACGTTTTCCTTAGACTTTGTTGAAGTCAGACCAAATCAGCATTTTGAAAGTAATTTTCTTCCACTAGGGATATTTTTAGCAAGACAAGTTATTACAGTTGCTCTAGGTTTATTTAAGTGTAAGAAACAAAAAAACATGTCTAAAAATATGTTTGGTCTTTTTTTTTTAACATGGATTTGGAAGTACAAAGTACTTGGCAGTGCACAGTCCACTGGATGAGAAGCTCTGAATTCTCTACTGTCTACAATAGGGGGCAAAACGACCTGTTACATCTCTCACTAGCACCTGTTGAGAAATTAAATAAAAATAAGAAAGCAATTTATTATTAACCAAACTCTCTTAACGCATTCTCATAAAGAAAAGAAAATATAAATTACAATCCAGGTTTTGTACCCACTTATGAAACGGAACTTTTGGATAGGTTTTTGGTGCAAAAGCAAAATTCAGGCCTTAATTAAGCAGTTATTTATGATACAAAATGGCACTTTCACAGGCTTTAGAAAAACAGGATCTTGCTGACAAGGAAAAACACTTTTCACCTCTTTTGTGAAGTGCTACAATCTCAGACTTCAGCACTAATTTACCTCCATAAAACTAAACAATGAGACCTCTAATGAAAAGGGTGAACATTTCAGCTTCTTTTATGCATCAGTCAAAACAAAGATTTTGAAAACCATACTTTCAAAGGACCACTGTCACTCATGGGGAAGGAAACTCTTAGAATGCAGGGCCATAACGAGAACTTTGTTGAAGTTTGTGAGTTGATGAAAATGACAGCATTAGTGCAAGTAATATTAAATAACATTGTTCATATCAATGCCTTCTGCCTAAGAGGGAAGCACACCTAGAATGTAACTGTTGAGAATCAGTACTGCTGCTGAAGTTGAAAAATGCCAGGAAGAAAGGGATTCAAATCCTGCATTAGTTTTTTCAGTACTACAGTAGCACAATAATGGCAGATAACATACTCATTCAGTAATCTATATAAATACATACAACTGAAATGATTTTTTTTCTGGCATATAGAATTCCACAAATAAATAGACATAGAGAACAAAAGATCCACAAGCCTGTAGTTGTAGAAGTTTGTCCATCCAATCTTTCTTTGCTGCATTGGATCCTACAGTGTCAGTGGTATTTTTACTCATATTTCAGAGGATTCAACAGTAGGTATTAAGAAACTCAGTCATCCCCAGGAGGGCACAAAAACATGTATAAGAATTAGAACCACTGTCGTATACCTTTCTGGTGTGTATTTTACAGCAACTCAGAGTCCCCTAAACTGTGCAAGCAAATTATTTTCACAGAGATAGAAATGGGTTTGCAATGAACAGTCTTCACACATTTTTTTTTTTTTTGCTTTCAGAGCACATACCTCTTCTGCCTTACAAATCATGTATGCTGACAGTTCTGCTCCTTTTCTTTTGGTGACACAAGGAAATTCTCTCTTTTCACTAAAACAAGCATGTTAGCGCATTTTCATCTGTTCTGCTGACCAACTTACGTAAAATAAAGTTCCCTTATTACTTACAGTTGGAAGGCCCTACAAATCTTTATCCTGCAGCATTTCAGATGCATAAATGTTACAATTTTCAGATAACAGCAGCCTAAAATTACACAATTTTGTAGTAGAGGAAACAAGCTAGATACCCTACTGAAATTCTGTTCTACTTCACGCCAAGGCCCCAGCACAAGTGTAACTCTAAATGTATGTAGGCTTGCAACAGCTCCTTTGAGAACACAGCACAACCTTGCCTCCAATCTTAGTTGGATATTCCCACTGTCCACTGTTCTTCCATGCAGGTGGTTTACAATTGATTTCTTCAGTAGGTCTACTGTGAATTCCAGCACCCGAAGCGTTGCTGATTCTTACATAGAACTGTTTTATGAATAGTTGTTCTTTTAGGTAATGGATCTACTCTTTCTTACAGGAGAAGATTCACAGGCATAACATATCTCTTGTGACTCCTGGTCAGGTACATGTTGTTGTTCATCTGTCCATCACAGGCGTAGTCAGTGGTCCAGGAAAGGCACTTCATTTGAAGAAAGGCCAAAAACATGAGGAAAGTGAGACTCAGTTTCTCAGAAAAGGCAAATTTTTAGCAAAGCTTTGCTAAAGTTTTGGGAGAAAAAGGGAAGCATTTTGACTAGCCTTCAGCAGCCATACTATCTTCTCTTGAATGCATCTAACACTGGGATGGAGTGAGTGGTGCTAGTGCATAGGATTCTTTTTTTGACTAAGGAAGCATTTAATACCCAGAGCTTGCAGAACTCTGGGCTGTAGATTGGAAATTGTTTTGAAACCACGAGAGCAGCTAAGTGAAATTGCTGTATTAAGCCATTACAATTATGAAACCAAAAATTTGCCACAGAGCTATTCAGAAGATAAACTATTCAGAAGAAAGGAAGGGTTTTTTTAGTTGTTATAACAGATCTAAGTTGTAGGGTAGAATTTTCCTTACAAACAGATTATTTATTTCTGCCTCTGCTTAAGGAACTCATTCTAAAAGTCCATTCAGAACCTAAGAAACTGAGAAAAAGCAGAATACCCAAACCATTTTTTTTTTAGTAAAAAAAACAAAACAAAAAATGTCCAGAAACTATTTGTATGTTGCTATTTTACCAGTCTTCAGAAAATAATAGACTTTGAGAAAACATAAAACTGGTGTTGCCAAGTGAGACTACTTCTTTCCAGTGTTGTGGTAGGTTCGGTGGTTTTTTGAGGGGGAGGGTAACATCACATTTTGGGATTCAGGAAATAACCATAAGCAAAGAAAAATAATTTTCTATATTTCTTCTCACCAGAATTAACTGAAGTGTAGAAAGCACAAAAGTAATTTTGCAAATAATTTCTTATTTGCAAAAAAAAAAAAAAAGGATGCAACACAAAAGTGTGTAAACTTCCTGCCATGATAAAAAAATAGCGTTCAGCCTTCTAACACAAGGTTTCAAATTCTCTTTTTGCTCAGGAATTACAATGGCCTTGTTAGAAAGGAATATGTAATGTTATCTTGCAAACAGGAGGGAATTAAATTTGTTTTGTGAAATAACAATATCTTTACGTCCTTTAATAATGATATTGTGAGGTACTCTAATGTCTTAAAACATGATTGTAACTGTAGAGTTGAAAAGAAAGCAGTATTTTTTCTTTCCATTCAGGAAGGCAGAACAAACAAGGGTGATACTGAAGCACTGAGAGAAGAGCAGCATACCTTGCATGCATGCTGTGTGCATGAGAAGTCCGCATGTCTTCCTGAATGACCAGGTCTAGTTCTTACATCAGTAGGAAAACTGTATTTGTGGGAATGTGGAATCATTACCTTATGGACACTGTCTGGTTCAGGGCAAGGATTTGAACTTGTCTGCCAATTTCAACTGCAGAACCTAACCAACAGGCCACTGAGAGGATGTTGTTTTTCCTAAGGGAAATACATATATTTATATTTATATATATATGCATGTATCTGTACATGTGTGTGTTATGTGTGTGTGTGTATGCACGTGTATGAGTTTCATCCTAAATGTGTTTTAAGATTTTGTGTCTTTAAATGCGTAGGCTGAAGGTAACAATACTTCTCATCTTTCTTCAGGACGAGGTAGGTTGACCACCCACATGCAGAGCCCTGGCCTAGTTAAAACCCCAGGTCAGATCCATGCATCAGCACCTTTAATTCATGGGGTGGCTGTGGATTCTCTACCTGCCTACTGCAGCGCCTACACTAACTCCTGGCTCAGTAGACTTGCTGAGATGTCCAGTCACAGAATGCAGAAACACTATGAACTTGCAAAATACTGGATATTATGGCTACAGCTGGGGAGTGAACAGTCTCAGTGAAAAGCTAGCAGACTTTATATCACAGAAGAATTTATTGGTAATTATCAGTACTGCTTAATCTCTACTAGTCTCAGGTCTGAGACAGACTCACATGCTGCCAGCCAAAGGGTTTGAGTCCTGTGTACCCCACCAAGGCCACCAGTACAAAATAGCAGAGGCTGTGTCTATGTCAATAAGTAAGAGCATACAATGAACTGGCATATTCCAATTGCTTATTGGGAATGGTACTTGTCTCACCATAATTTCTGAATAATGCTTAGGATTTGTGTTGGGTTTTTTTCCTGATGTGGACCAAAACTGTGTTAGGGATCACAGCAGCACATGCCCTGGGAGGAGACCCATCAAACCCTTATCTCACCCACCCTGGGTTTGTATGACAGGCTTCTCCCTGACTCTCCTGCTTACTTCAGCAAAATAGGTAAAGAGGTAAAATTCACAAGCGCAGGGAAGACCAAGGTAAGAATCAGAACGCAGACTGGCAAGTGCAAGGCACTGAAATGCACAGATTACAATGTATATAACTTTCTCCAGACTTAGACTAGTTCCACTCATCATTTTAGAGGCAAAAATTATCTCACTGGGGCTTTGATCATCCATAATGGATTCTTTCTGACTTGTTGTCAACTTGAAAATTAAAATGGCTGGTTGAGAAGGCACAACAGGCATTGTAGCAAGGAGAGATTAATCATTTTTTCTGACTAATGAAGGCATCATCACTAGTATAAATCAAACTGGTAGGATATCATTATCCCCTGATATTTTCCTTAAAAATCAAAATACTTTTGTCCACAAAAGCAAAGGCCAGAATACAAATTTCAGTATATTTTTTCACTAGCAGCGAAACTAAAATTGTTTAATTTCCTTTGCAAACACAGCCCTGGACATAGATGAAATCAACAGACTTTGCACATTCTATAAGATAAACAAAGATATAAAACAAGGAGATAAAACAGAGATGCATTTATGAATGCTAAGCTATTCCAATATTTAAATTAATTACATGGTTAAAAAGTGATTGCCCTTTTTTATCTTCTACTAACTACACACCAGAAAAGAGATCAAGAAACACAGCTGGGCATTTATTAATTCTGTTCTTCCCTCTACAATTAAACTTTAATCAGTTTCAAAGAGCATTTGTGTTCTGTCCACTGCAGTTGCCATTCTTAAAGTAGCCACTTAAGAAAAAAAAATACGAACATCACCTGTAGCAGCATTTGGGGGAAAATTTGGTCTTCTCTGGAGGAGAAATACCTTGTAGCAAAAGAAGCAAAGGGTTTTATACAGTAGGTAATATATAAAATTAGTTATAATTTATGTTTCCACAAATAGAGGACTTTCTTTACTTTTTTTTTGAAAGGAACATCTGTGAAGTTTTATTTCAATATTTTACTTTAGAAAAATCAAGTACCAGAATTCCTTAACATTAGCCTTCAACAGGGATTCATCGTAAATTGCCCTTTAAAAAGTAGAATTTTATGTAAAACTTGTATAATCAAAACCAAGTGGCACAAGTTTCACATTTTAAAATTAAATGTTTGTTGAAAGATCCAACTCCTTTCTTCTCAAAATGAGAAAGATTAGCAGAAATTAAAAGAAACACTTTCCCCATTCCTGCAGACAAAGTGCCCCATTGTCAGTGCTTGCACACATACCTTTTTGCCTTGGGCTGGGATGTGGGATCTCTCTGTCTTCCCCTGGAGCAGAAATGCAATCCAGAAAGGAAGGATTTGTAATCATGCTACTGTAAAAGATTAATATGTGCCAGGCAACGAGAAGCTATGGCTGCCTTGGACATCAAATTAGATCAGTTTGCCATCTGGGGTGAACACATGCAAGAACATACAGAGAGCAGTGAGCAACAATTAGTCTCCTAAGGGTTTTAGGAAGAAGACTAATCAGTAACACAGAGATCTCCTCTCTAACAGCACTGCAATTTGAAGAACTTTTACCTTTAATGAGATTTAAAAGCTCCAAACAAATAAAAATGCCCATCTAACAAGACAGCTATCGGTATGGGCCAGGAGATACCAGGAATGGAGCCTCAAGTCTTGGCCAGCTGCCCTTGATTGATGGTGCTGGGATCTTTTGTTTCAGGCACTCCACAACAATGAAGGGTCAAGTACCTTGTAACTGGTGATATGGAGAAATTGAATAAGAGCAAGGTCCAGAGCACAGATCCAAAGAGCAGCAGATTGGGCAGAAGCTTGTAAAGAAGGGGTTCACCTCTAAGTTCAGATCAGCCAATGTATTCTTGGGTATAGTGGTGTTGTGCCACAGGGTACATTGCCCAGCAGGTGTCTGAGCAGCTATTTGTGCCTGGATAGGTTCACTACCCCCAAGACTGAGGAAATCTGTTGTGCTTTCAAGAGAAACATCTGACCCAACTGACCCTGAATAGAGCAAGACCACCATGAGGAAGCAATGAGTGTCAGTAATGGTGACTCCCTGCTGCAGGAGACAGTCACCCACCTGCCAACTTGACCAGTTGTCTACAGAAGCTTGCTGTTTGCTAGGGGCCCAGATCCAGGATGTTGTGGGGAGACCAAAGAGACTTGCCTGACCCTCTGATTAATATCCCCAGGGCATAGTCTTGCTTGCTTTATGGGAGATGAAAGAGCAAATGCCTCTCCCCCATCTAGGGCACTTCTGCTGTTGTTCCTTTCTCCTCTGCTGCAGGAGTTTTCTGCCATTCACAGAAGAGCAGCTGAGGAGAAACTGGCAAAATCTGTTACCTGCCACCGCTGCCCCTCTACAGATGAGTGACAGAGCCACACCATGACTCCTGCCTTATTGACCTGGCAATGTGCCAGAGCAATTGGGTTGTAGACACTAAGAGACCTGTGCATTTATACTAAAAGCACAAAAGTTTAGTTGGAAGAAATGACCTTTGCTTCTCCCATGCTTTCTACTGAAGGTGACAAAGAAGCAAAATGAAAACAGGGCTGTTAGTTGTCTTCTCCCATTGATGTGAATCAGTCACAATTCCTCAGATGTCAGTAAAATTACATGTCTATAAACTGGGGTAGCCAAGTAAAGAATCTTCTCCCAGTAGTAAGAACTTTAAGTCAAAGACATTCTCAAAGCAAAAGCAAGAAAGGTCTTACCTCTTTGGATACAGGGCTGTAATTATTTTAATGCCAGCAAAAATTTGGGACTAGTTCTACCTTATTTTAGAATAAAATAAGTCATTTGAGATTCTTTCTCAGTCAGCTGGTAGAAAACAGGGAAACACACCAAGATACCAATTTATACTCACATTCTGGCAAAACATAAATAATGAATTTTACATCTAATTGCTACTCTTAACTCATTGACATATAAACTAGAAACTGTTATTCAGTAGCAAACCATCTGCTTAACATGATGCTTCATATTTTCTAGCAAACTGTTGTGGACTTCTTTTTTTCCCCTGCTTTGGTTAAACTATATAGCCTAAACCCTTTGGAATGGTTAGATTAACTTGATTTGGTTTATACTTAGTATGTGAATGGTTCACAGTTTGTGGGGTCTAACTTTTCCTTTTTATTAGTAATTCCCTTTTCATGGTACAATTAGTATTCTCTGTGGTTTTGCAATACATCTCTGAGGCAAGCGTGACAAATGGGAGATATTAAAATTCTGTTACTTTTCCTCCCTGATACAGGCAGAACCTGAAGAATTCAGAATATGGATCGTAATGCTCTTTATGAATATATTCAGTTCACAGTTTCTACTGTGTACCATACTTTTTGTGCTGATGTTTTACTCTGCTGCTGCCTTTACACTTGATGTTCACCTCTGCCTAGGGCCTTCTCAGTATTGATCTATTTATCTATGCAAGCACAGATCAATACATGCATTTTGTAAGGAACCTGAAGTTATTTCTGTGAATGTTAATAGGTGTATTCAAAATGCATATGGATATTTACAATGCATCCAAGTCCCTTCCAAAACTGAATTTACATCAAATTCTAAGAATGCAAGAGTGCTTGTAACTTATAACAACTGTATAAAATAGTGTTGTGGCACTTTTTTAGAGGGCAATTACAGTTGTATCCAGTCTAATGGATATTTTTACTCTTCTGCCTATATGAGAAGATGTATAATTAAGATATCCTCAAGGCACACGTAAACCATTTCACCAAACAATTTATTTTTTATATCATCAGAAAAAAAATTCATCTCCTTTATGTAAAGGAATATACACAAACACAAACTATGTCCTTTATGGAACAATGTTACACATGCATTTGAAAAGATTTTGCACTAGGTTTTAAAGAACAAAATATAGAGAAGGATATAATGTTAGAGATCCTTTGTTACTGTTCCCAGGTAGTAGTCATTCTTTCATAAAATCTTCAAACTGTTTCCTTCATTGCTCTATCACAGTATATGTGCTAATGTGAGACATTGTATTTAAAAATTTTACGATGGCCATACTGAAATTTTTAACTTCTCTCCTCTTCCTTACAAAAGCTACAATCACAAAACCATGAAACAGAAACAACATCACGTGAAAAAAAAGGTGAGAAAGTACACATCATACCTATCAAATACTACATTTTCTGACAATATTTTTCATTACTCTGATGCCTTTCCCCCCTTAAATGAAGTGCTTGAACAATTTTAAATTGCAATGAAAAAATGCATTTTAATCCATCTGCATACTGTTAACAGCATGCAAACTGAAGAACTACAATTAATGAATACGTCATTTGCAATAAAGTGTTCAGCTTGTACACTGTTAGAAATGATAGGATGGTGGAAACCATGAAATCTCAAGTCAGACCTTAAGAATTAAAGTCACCATGAAAATTTACCCAGGAATGTAAACCCAGTCAGTGTCATTTCCTATGTGAAATAGATGTACAGTCATCTTATGAAAAATCAGAAATGCACAACTCATGCCGCTTGTCTACTCCCAACACAACTTTGTCTCCAGCTCACACTCCAGATAAGAATACGGGAATGAATGTGCAAAGTAAATGGAAGTGAGCTTGGGTCAGATTTGCTTTGAAACATGAGATAGGAAGAAAATTGTAGTGATTCACCACCTTCCCTGTTCTCTCCCTAGCCGTTGTTTCATCCAGGGAAGGCCTCCAAGTTTTTAAGACTTAAACAACCTTTACTAGACATCTTGTTTGGTTAAATAGTCTAATCTATGGATTCGGCTTTCTGGAGCTGCAGGCTTTCAAGATTAAATCTATCTCCACACCACCCAAAAAAGTAAAGTATTTATCAGTCTTTAGTGCCTGTAAGATCTTGCATTTATCCAAACCCTTCAATACCAGATACAGATAACCCAAGGTCCTGGAAACAACCATCCCGCCCACTTGACCTCCCTGTCTGTCTGCAGTTGATATTATTCAGCTGTTTTAATCACCATTGATCTTTTTAGAAGGTGAGAATAATGTTGGCTTATGGCAGGATTGTTGCTAGGGCATAGAATATTTTTTTACAGGCAGCTTCATAACTGTAAAAGTGAATATCCTTGAGATCTCCCTTGCACTCTTCGATGTCAGACAATGAGCAGGTCCATCCACATCTGGTAAACGCTGTCTTGAAATTTTAACTCAGTAAGGAATGAAAAGCCTTGTGAGAGTCCACTGTTAACCTTGAAAGAGAGTATTTCATTATCCAGGCTCAGCTGGCTCCTTATCAATTGTTACTACATGAGGAGTCTGATTCTAACCATTGAGCATCCACCAAAGTTCAATATAAAAAATGTCCCTATATTTCTATTGTACCCATGTGCTCCAAGAATGAATATTCTTATAGTAACTTTTCTTATTTAATTCTTCTTACTGGCTGTAATAGTGCATATGTATGATGTGTAGGCATATTCCTTACCTTATTACCTTATGGATTATGGATACCACGAACAGCTTCCAATTTCTTTTATTATCCATTTTACATTTTTCTTGCATAAATGAAGAAAGAGAGCTCATGAAGAAAAGAATGCCTGAGGACTCAAAAGAGGACTTTCCAATAGGAGAAGGACCTGGAAATGGAAGGCTGGCTAATAGAATATGCACGCTATTAATACACTCATTTAAATACTAAGGCTGAAGTCACATTGCCTGGAACTAAGCAAGTCAACTTTTGCTGCATTTTTTTTAAATTAAAAACCAAATTGTCCATCAGGTTGACAAGTGAATTGTCAGTCACCATACTACTGAAAAACTATGGTAAACATAAATATCTACTGAAAACAAGCACACTTGGGGGGGTAAGTAATTTTTTTAGAACTTACTTATTGTCTCTATAAACAAAATCTCCTTTGTATGCATATGTGCACAAACCTCCCATCTGTCATATCCAGTAATGACAAAAATATAGAGATTTTTTTACTTTTTAAAATAAGACCGAGTTCTACATGCATTGATGTAGAAAGCAGTGTGCTTTATACCTATGGCTGCCACTGAGGCTGCTATGCAAGAGAAGAGAGGAAAGCATGCAGGAAACAAATCATGCTACACACACACATGCATACACTGATTGTCATGGTTTAGGGTCAGGGCAGCCTACTAGACCTATATCAGATGCTCTCTGTTAACCCCCCTCCCTCTCCAAAGCGGAATAGAAAGGGAATAAGGGAGAGAGACTTAGCAATTAGAAAAGGAAACTAGAACAGCTTTAATGAAAATAATAATAACAATGG
>WTSP01014808.1:0-24187 GCA_025331215.1 Actenoides lindsayi | reverse complement strand
TTCCTTTTCCTTTTCCTTTTCCTTTTCCTTTTCCTTTTCCTTTTCCTTTTCCTTTTCCTTTTCCTTTTCCTTTTCCGATACAGAAACTCAGGCCTATGATGGAAATTGGAGGGGATTCTGAAGGAATCTCAGTGCAAGAAGAACCTGCCTGCTTCCATCAGTCATGGTATCACCTGGTCAAGGAGTTTAAAAGAGACTTGAGCATCTGTGTTTCCAGTGACATTGGGACTTGTGGAATTTTCTAGAGCACTGAGGAGACCAACCAAATTCCACCTAGATGCTTTTATCCCTGCCTAAATTTTACCTGAAACTGTAACTGGAGAAACATTTCATGTTTTATTGCTGAGGAGGTAGGGGCAGTGTGTGGCGGTTGTTCTGCCAGTAGCAAGAGCTCAATACTTTCCTTGTCCACTCCGCAGGGACCTCTTGGGTGCCCTGGTCTGAGTGTCCCCTAACTAGCAGGATATAATGAGCAGTACTCATCTGGCAGCATCTCACTGCTCTGATCCTACAGAAATTGCTGCTCTGTGACAGCTGATGGAAAAATTGTGAAGCTTTGGAGACAGAGTCAGGATCCCTGAGCACGCCGTGCCATGAGACTGTTTTGCTGTGTGTGGTTTTTCCCCTGGAAATAGAAAACCGCTTATACTGTAGAGATGCTCAGTCGTCTCTCAGGAACATGGGTGATCAGTCAAAAGCTGTAGACCACCTGTAGTGAAATAATACAGCCCTTCTCTGATGGCAGCAGATAATCCCTATGAAGCCACTGGACCCATGGTGTTGGGTTAAATCTCACCCTCTCAAAGATACGGTTAACCTCAGAGGTACCAGTTCTTGGGAGTCTGTTAGAGCATTTTTCTCTTCCAACATTTCCAAGGATTTCCAGTGTTTCCTTTCTGGTATCATGAATTTGACTGTCTCTAAATTAAAAAAAAATAAAATAAAATAAAATTCAATTTAAGTTTATAGAAATTAATCTTAAAAACTATGAAAGGCTGCTATCCTAAAGAACCAGCTCTAGCTACAGGCAGGGGCATCAGCAGAATGCAGCAGCAGCAGCTGAGTCAGGCGCACAAGCTTCTACACTTTGAGGGGTAAGCACTCCAGATAAACCAGATGCCAAATTCATGCAGAACAACATGAAATTATCAACCTTTGATAGAACTGACAAATAATATCACCCCCTGATTTATTGCAGTTAGGTCTTTGCACTCTGCTGCTTTGACGTTGAATGAAAGACCCCAGTATGAAGCCTGGGGCCTCATGATTGTATGACATTTCCCATAGGAGATAGGATGCATGAACAGTAGAGCAGCTTACCCTGCCTTATTGATGCAGTATTTCAGTTTTCAGGTCTGTAGTCTCAATCCTACAGTCAGGCTTTCGGGAACATTGATGAAAAAACATACATTGTTGTGAATCATCAAGGCAATGAATGTATAGCCTGGCTCACACCTTTAATCTGACACGTATTGTGTATGCTTATCTTTACAATTTATACAGTAAACACAGCAGTAAATGATTACTGGTGTCTATTATACTTAATCTTGCCAAATATTTTCAATTTAATCATATTCATTCCTGTTTTCATGTGATCAATTTTCTTTAAAAAAAAAATTCTGTGGTTTCAAAGTTCCTTTCTGTGGTTTTTGTCCCGAAATGATTTTCCTGAGTCTTTTTTTTTCATTACAATGTTCTTTCATCCACTTTTGAAGTGGTGATGGTTAAAAAAAGAAGAAAAAGGAAGAAAAAAAAAGTATTCTACAGAGACAAAACCTCCCAAACTATGAGAGTCACAGCAAAGTTAACATGGACATAACCTGCATCAAAGGCCAGTGCCCTCCAGTCAGACTTTCATTAATTTTTCACTAATGTTGACTTTTTTTGTAGTAGGAACCTTTCATTTTGGGAAAAAAATTTAAGAGATTTGACTGCAAAGGCAGATACTTAGCATAGGTTGTCCTCAGTCCGAAGCCTGCAGATATATTATGCTCATTAAGTGTCCCATTCCTCTGTCTGCATTTTTGTTTCTAAGAAGTAGAGCTCGTACCCTCTTTAGGATAAATAACTTGGAAAGAAGGAATTTACAAGCTCCACGAGTTTATTGGTTCCAGATTTCTTTCCTTTCTTTTTTTTTTTTTTCTCTCCACACATAATTTGAGATGCCTTTTCCTTACAAGTTTAGATAAATATGTTCAAAACATTAATGCATCATAAAGGTCAAAAGATTAAGCATTCAAAAGTCAGCCAACTTCAAGAATTACTACAGTGAGATTTGCAAGATCTATATCCACCTCAAAAGACATAGCATCTAGGACAGCTACAAACTCACTCCAGCATTTCAGTCTGGTTTCTAAGCTGCCTAAAGAGTTCATATCATGTTTAATTCTTTTCTCTGACATAAACCAGAAAGAAAAGGTTTTACCACATTATCAAAAATTAGCATGACACTCCCCTGATCTTGGTAGGCAAGGCATGCATAAAATTGAATTAACAGCTCTGTCACCGTAACACTGGTATTTCCAGGTGTGTTCTCAGACACCTAGAGACTGGACAAAAAAACCATTACTTGACACAGTCTCATAAAAATTTCAGCAAAATTAATAGATTGCTCCATATACATAGCAAACTAGATGAGTTATACCTCAGGAGAGAAAAAACAAACCCAAACCAATAAATCAACAGTGAAGTTACCTTATAACAGTGGCTACTAGGTATATATTTCCAGTTAAGTTTGTGTCCATAGATCAGTTCTGTTGCTGAACTACGCACCAGTCATACAGACTGGGGCAGGTTGGGAGGGACTTTGCCATCTCTTTCAAATTAGCAGGATGGCTCTCTTTCCTCTTCTCTGTTTAGGGACTTCTCAGAACAGGAAAGCTGGGCCAACTATGAGGAGTTAATTCTTCCTATTGCACTGCAACTGAAGAGATGGTTTGCAATGTAGGGGCTTTAAAGGGTGATTAAGCTCAATTTTATCTCTAACCCTTAGTTTCTAAGAAAGTGATGGTCAGGACAGAAAAATGCTGGGTATGGCTGTGGGTAAAACCTAAACTCAGCTCAACCCAACTTTGTTTTGTAGTGAATCTGTGAATTAAAATTGCTCCATGTTTTTTCACCCTTAAACAGGATGGAATCCTGACTTCCGATATGCCTGAGAAAGGTCTGACAGAGAGCAGCAACAGCAGCAGGAGTGAGAGCAGATCAGCTGCTCAAACTGGGAAGGGTGAAGAGCATTCCTTTCCAGGACAGATATCACCTTTCAGTTATCATGAGTAGCGATATGAAAGATAGGTACTGGGATGTGGTGGTAAAAATCTTCCATTCTCGGAAGGAATTAATTAATTTACAACAAAGGGAAAAGCAGTGGTTGGAACTACTTTTTGAAACAACACACAAAAGCTGATGTTACTGAACTCAGATCATCTGTAGGCACAGCTGCCTAGGAAGCTTACTTTAACCAACTCCTACATTAAAAATAGTTTTTTGTCTTCTGCTGTGCCTTTTGCTAAGACCCATTGTTTTGAATAAAAAGAAGCCAGTACAGCTTTTCAACATGGGTTTTTATATTTGCCCACTCCACAGCTGCAGTACAAGGATATTATTTAACTGCAGTTTTTTATTATTTCTAGTATCATCATTCAGACCTTCCAAGAACCGTGTAATGCTTTTTCCGTATCTATTAGAAAAGCAACTGCAGGCTGGGAAATATTTCAGCATTCAGATGTATTTTCCCAGATATCATTTGCATTATCTGTCAGTAAGAGCCGAGAAAGAGGCATTTATCTCTTCCTCAACTCCATTTATACCTGAATGAAATTACATTTCCTATTTGACTGCATGTTTACTTTTTTGACCACTTCCTCCACTTCTCAACAATTAGAAAAAGATAAAGGAAAAGGCAAAGAAACCCCAGTGTAGCTTATATAGGAAAAAGACAATTCTCGCTACATAGCAGGTTTCAAAGATAATTTACAAAGTAATAAATGAAACACAGTGCAGCTTGGACTATATTGCTGATAGAGATATCAGTGTTCTCCCTTACAAATTTTAACATGATACCTTAAAAGTGTCAAAACCCTTATATTGCAGCAAAGTCTGCTACAAGGCGTAGTAAAGGAAAAAAGAAAAAAAAAAAAAGAGGCTATTAAAGAAAATCCACCCCATAGAAAATCTTCTAGAGAGGAGGAGCACCTCTTCTTCCAAGAACCAGTGTCCTCTGAGATTATGTAGCACTTGGTGCTGAATGTTTGATGGTCATGACATCCCACCTGGCAATGGGTTTTGGACAGCAGCATTGGCAGTGGGAGCAGGGTGAGCTGGCTGCTGTGTTTTTGAAAGCAGCATGATTCCCCCAACCCTGGTGGGATCCAGAAAGGCGCCTTATTGCTTCATGAGTAGGTTTCACAGACAGATTAGGTGCCTGGACCCATAGAGATGTTAAAAAAGAAAAGGGAGTGAAACGCTTAAAATTAAATGCTTAAATTCAATCCATCAGACCCCAAATATTGATCAGGGAGCTCCTCAAAGCTGGATCAGAAATACTGTGCTTTCACCTCCACTCCTCATTAGGGCTTTGGCAGCCTGTTTTGCACTGAATTGAGAGTTTTAATTTGTTTTCCAAGACAGTCTGAGTGATAAGGGAGAAATTTTAAGTGAGGTGGGCTGAGAGCTGTTGTAGAGTCGAGGGGTCCAGCAGGACTGTCCTGAAGAGCCTTGTAAGTGGAAAGCAGCTGACTGGGGGCCACATCCTTTACCCCTGGGTTGCGGCAGAGTCAGGAATGCAAGAATTATGAGTCCAGAAGGAAGGCAGGCAAGAAGATACATCAAATAAAAGCCTAGGGGGTAAGGCAGTCAGCCAGAAGAGGGAAGACACCTAGCCAAATACATAAATAATCCTGGGAAGCCAGACCAGAACTCAGTAACTCCCCAGTGCCTGCAGGACTGTGGTTAAGGAGCTGAGACTGGATCTTTTAAGGCAAAGGACAGCCTACAGCCTGGTGTCCCAACACTTTAACTATGTTTTTGTGTGTCAGTATGTGCTTTTGCATGGAATAAAAGGGTCATCTAGTACCCTGGTGACAGTTGGAGATGCATACAATATGTTTTGCACTTAAGTGGGTTTTACATGTTTTTTAAGATTAAGGTACATTAATCACATCCAAACTCTATGCTAAAGGCCTTTTCTGAACCTCACCTGTATAGCTGTAGTATACACAGGTATATTTGGAGTACGTATTTGGATACATAATAAATCAGCAGCCTGTCTTGGGCAAGAGGCTGCGAGCACTGGTGTGCCCCATTCTCACCCATTAAAGATGATGCTGTACTGCTCCAGGCCATGGTTCTCTGTGCAGGGAAACAGGAATCAGCTTATGGTAACTTCTTCAACTGGGTAGGGACTTTAGCCAAGGTATAGGCTGAAGTCATCACCCAAGATCAGTGAGGTGCTCTGGCCAGACCCTGCAGAAGACTTAGCCTGCAGCCATTCTGACTGCACCTTCAATAGAGATCCAGATGAAGCACATTTCTTTATTGAAATCACATACTTGTGCCATTTTTATCCCCAGTGAAATGGTGCAGTAAATAATTTCAGTTTTGCCTTATTATGTAGCTTATCTGACAAGCAGAGGCCAACATACACTTGAGGAAGCAGACCCAAGAAAGTGAATTTAACCTCCATACTGAGAGTGTCTTGGATTCAGCAAAGTTACTTTCTTTAATTTAACATGGTGTTAGAGAACCTACTCAGCTTAGAACCTTGTGCATTAACATCTGACAAGGGATAAGCAGTAGGTTGTAGGTACAAGTAGATTGTCATAGATACACTGTAGTTTATGGGAGGGGGGAAATGAAACCGTAACACATTCAAATAAAACATTCATTCTGGACTTGGGTTATTCTTTCTCTTCTTTAAAGTAATATGGATAAATGCCAATGTTTCCTCTCTGCCCGGTGGATGCACCTAAACAAAATTAATTTACAGAAGGGTTAAAAATCCCACTACTTTTAACTCTGATTAATCAGTAGCTGTGGTCTTCAGACCTTAGCCAGTTGTATACTGAAAGGCAACCAAATGTTTACATTTCAGACATATTTCCAAATCTGCCAAGTTGAGTGTCTCTTCCTGTAATGACATTTGCTTCTCAAAAAGCAAAGAATATCCAACTGAGGAAAAGAGAAAAATCAGTGAAATAGCAATGAACAGATTTATCTGCTGCAAGAGGGTGATTTATCTCTGAATATCTGTCCCAGAAAAAAGGTGGAGGCAAAACCATAAAAATGGGAATACAATACTCTGTCATCAACAGGAAACTACTTTCTCACTAACTGTTGGAAAGTTTGGAAAAGCTATTAAGAGATCAAATGTGGAAAGAACTTAGAAAAACACAATGTATGCATATTTTATGGAACAAAGATCTTATTGCCATAATGTCCTTCAAAGTTGTAGTACTCTGAAACCAATAAATGTTTTAGATATGTTAACTTAGACTTTCAACAAGTTTTAAAATAAATTCAGAGGCTTATGCAGGCTACAAAAAGTCTGTAAAATAATAATAGTAAGTGTACTGAAAAAAAAAAAGCTATAATTTTCTGCAATAATACAATATTGGCTTATGCCATGTCCTGGTGTTGTTTCATGGGGAGAACAGTCTCTAAAATTAATGGGAATTATGGTGGATTAATGGAAGGATGGGACCCAAATTAGATCTATAGTGAGACTTACAAAGCAGAAAAAGGACATTTGTAAAAGAATCAGAGTTGAGACAGATTTAATTCTCTATGTAAGCAAGATGAAGTTAGCTCATGCCACACCATTTAAGTCCAGGAGGAGCATAGTGGGCGAGTTTGCTGACAAGTGTAAGATGTCAGCAGAGATTGCCATGGACAAGCATGCATAGTAGGCTTTAAAATTGACATCTACCAAACAGTAATGTGTTAGAGCATAAGAGTCACTATCTAGTCCTGTAAAGTGTTACAAAGAGAAGTGACCCTTCACTTGTTTTCCACGTGAGTCAGTGGCCAGAGTGCTCAGCATTTTGGAGAAGCACTCAGCACCCTGCACTGTGGCACCCTGAGCACAGGCTCTGCTGCAGGGCAGGTAGCATAGCACTGCCCCACAGCTTTGAACTCCACAGGAGACGTGGCCATTCCCTATGCAGGTAAGATGAGTGGCAATCTGCTTTTTCCCAGCGCAGATGAAGAACAACAATTCACTCTTCTTCACAAGGTACAATTTCAAAGGCTTGACAGGTCAGTCAAACCTCAACTGACCTCCTCTGGGTCACTCAGACATACTTTTAAATAAAGAACTAGTCTGTCAGATGGTTTCTTCTTAACTCCCAGCCCTTTTGTTCATGAGGTAAGAGAAAAAGAGCTTGCCATTTTTGTAAAGTAGGAAAAAAAAGGTATTTAAAAAATATTTTTCATTATCTTGAGGTTCAAAGATTGCTGCATGGTTTTGATCAAAAATCCGATAAAAATTGTCTTTGAGCAGAATGCAAGAAAGCAGATTTTTGAGCGGAATAGGCCAGGAAGTTTTATGGACTAAAATATGGTGGTAACATTGGCTCTTCTATATCAGCTACAAAAGCTGTAATAACTCATTGATGTTTGGTCTTTGAAAATATATTTTTCTGTCCACTACAGGCTGCAAGTGTGGACAACAAATAATTTTTAATGAAGACTGGAGACACAATACAATTCCTTAAGTAATGTAAATATGAACATCTGAGGAAACAAAACATCCAGGTTTAGAGAAGAGTATAGTGAACTTATTATTCAAAAAAGGTCAAATTGATCTGAGTCAACTTCTCAGATAGAAGCCCTCAAGCCATCAGAATTCATGCAAAATTTAGGATTTAGGAAGTGAAACTCTAAGGCCCTTGTGAGGGATTTTATTACTAGGTTATGAGCATGGTGAGATAATGAAACATGTATATCACACCAGTAGATGAAGTTTGAAGAACAGGGCAAAAAAAAAGCAGATAAGAAAACAGACATCAAAAGAAACTGCAGTTCCATATGATAGAAAACTACACAGAAACTGTCTGTATAGTCATGCCTACGAACATAATCACATTGGTGAGAAGGACCATTTAACTATTTTTCCTGAATTCCTGATCAGAAGGTACAGTGCCCGGTTTGTGCAGGAAACTGCAGTTGTTTTGTGTTGGTTATGTTCAGGTGAGACTGATGGTTGTTATTCCCACTTCTCACTTAGGGTTGTTGTGAAAAACAGGTGTTTCATGAGGTGCAACAGGGACCCCAGGGCTGGACATGACCCTTGATGGGTGCTGGGACACTGAAAGCCTCTGCCATTTTAGGGAAGCAGTGGGCCCAGGATACAAGCTCCCCATAGTATCCTGGCCAGAGACAGCTCAGAGATGGGGCCAGGATGGTACATTGTTGAACCAAACTAGGGTCCAGTGGAGATGGTGTGCACAGAGGTTCCAGAAAGCCTACTGCGGACTGTAGGGCTTGAAGGTACCCTCAGGAATCTGACACAGAAGTCACAAGTCAAACGAGCAGCATTAGTCTGCTCAGGAATTTGAAGCATTTTGGGTAAAGGTACTTTTTGGGGCAGTCAACTGAGCAGAAGTACGCATCTTCTCCGCTCAAGAGCTTGCTAGCACAGTCCAGAAGAAGCGTAGGAAAGGCAGTTATAGGTGGTTGAGAGCAAGGAAACTGCCTGTAGTCCTTTTATTTCCCCTTTGAATTTGGAAAGCAGCATCTCTTACATCATCTCTAAATAATAAATACACCATGGCATTGCTGAAATAAGGGAGGCCACTGTTCCTCACCAGCACAGCAACGCAGGCAAGCTCCAGCTTCTGGCTGGTTGCTCCAGTTCCCAGTCAGGGGACAGTCCACTGCAGCTGTGCAACCCAACACCCAATTGTGCGTGCAGATCTCCACTTTCCACTTTTGAAAACTCAGTCCAGATTTCCTTTCACTCTGGGGTTTCATGAGCTGTGGCCGTGTTTTCAAATACCAAACACGCTGACTGCATTCTGGAAGGGTCTCACTGTAAACACTCAATGAGTTTTTCTTGCAAACTTCATTGTTACAAAATTACAAATGACGTGGAAACGAAAACAGGTCAAAACCAATTACAAACATGCAGTTTCTGTTAAGAGTCCATTTCTCATCGAATGAACTCATTTTTTGGGAAGTATGCCAAAGTATTGTTTCGAATTTATGTTCATCTCTACAAATGTGGGGTTACAAATATGAAAAAGATGCCAGAGCTTATTGAAGGCAAAAGAATGTGGAAATAAAGATAAACTTTTGCTTAAAGCTGCTACACTGTATTTGATATCTGTGCCTGTTACTGGTTGTATGGGACATTCTGGACATTTTTAATTCAAACCCCTATAGCGGTGTGATAAAATGGCTGGTGTTAAAAAATGCCAACAATCCATGCCCAACAGGTAACTAAGGTACCATTTAAGGCACAGCCATCAGCAAGAGCCCTCATTAGAGTCTGGTACTATCTTGTTCCTTGCAGGTGCAAAGTCATCATCTGATCTGGTGTTGCATCATGTGAGTGTGGAGACCATGGTCTGACCATTTCACTTTCCTTCCTAGTTTATCACTTACCACTGTTAAATCTTCCAAACAGGACACTTAATATTTCTCAATGGATCAGAAGTCCTTCAGTGGCTCTGGACTACTTGTGGGTTCTCCTACCCCTTTGTTATATATATGCACTCATATATTCTGAAGTGTCCCTAAGTCCTAAGATTATTTTACCTAAATAGTACATGCTGCCAGTAAAAAAGACTAATATACAAAAACATCTCTGTTTTCAGAAGCTGAAAACTAAAAAAAAAATACCTGCTGACACATCATTCCTGTGGGTGCTTTAGGCAACTCAAGAGGAAGTTTAATTAGGGTGTTGTAAATTGAAATAGCTCTATTGATAACAGTTGAGTTCTTGTAGCAGTGTAATTGGTACAAAACTTTTTTGCTCCCTTTCAAATAGTTTTTTGAAAGTGAAACTACTACAACTACAAGAATTGATAGTAGAGATAGAGGAGGAGGTGGAGTAAACAGATAGTGTAGGCTATGTATTATAAACTCTTGTGGAAGAAGAGATTAGACTACCAGAGACTACTTGTGTGACAGTATTATTTGCAGAAGTCTGCTGTCGACAGCATAACATTAAGTATGGCTGTAGTCATCTTCAAGGTCTAATGCAGAAAGATTAATTTTCCTTGAGAACTGCTTTTAAAAGGGTGACACTACAGAATACCTTTGGGACAATATCACAGTCTCATTAGCACCTTTCTCAGATAAAAAATGTCTGTCCCTGTTGTTCAGGAAACTATTATGATTCTGCCAACAGCAAATATATTTAAGCAATGGGACCGGTTCTGTGGTTTGAGACGTAAAAGAGTTGCAAAATGTATGTCTGCCTCTTCCCACAGTTAGAAAAGGGCTCCATGCTGGACAGGAATCTCTCAGAGAGCAATGGACAGAGGGATTTGAGCCAGCCTCCTGCTGCAGTCTGAAGGGATGGAGTGGTGGAGGTTCTTGTGGCTGGGCCACCACAATGTGGAGTTGCAACTGCTTCCAGATGCACTTCAAGGAGCTGCTGTGCTGTCACCCATGTCTGAACTATTCCTGCAATTTCCCTGTCATTCAGCTCTCTGAGGTGTGTGGGACCCATCCTGTCACTCTCAGCCCCATGCAAGCCTGGGCATGGGACTCATAGGATCACAGAAGCTGGACTTCTGAGGGGACATTTTAAGGAGCAAGGTGTTCTCTTTCCTTTATCAGTATGTTAGTCTGCAGCACTTATTCCACAGCTGCATGCACTATATCAAGCAAAATAATATAACAACTATTTTACGCAATACATCTTAAGTAGCAATTTGGTATTTCCTACAGGTTTTCCTGTCAAAATCTTTAACTGATTTCTACTTTATTCTCCGTGTCCACATAATAAAGCTATGGTATTGACCCGAGTTGTTTCTTGTGAGTATTAAACAGCTAGCATTTATATAATATTTTAAAATGTTACATGCTGTTTTGGTTAATAACTCATGATCTATATTAGCAAGGACATGATGGAAACCAGCCAAGCCTCTACTGCACAAGAGTACTGTACTGTGCACCTGCGCAGCAAGCGCCCAACATGTTTTATGCACTTCGCAAAACAGTAATATTTTGCTTTTATAAGCTGCATTTGCTTAAGCCACAGTGAGTTTTGTTTTATTATCCTGCTGGTATTTTGAAATTCATAAACAAGTCTCAAGCCAGATTTTAAACCTGCCTTAAAGGAGTATTTCAGTGGTAGAAAACAACAGAGCCCCCGTCTCTATATATCTTCCGCAGCATTCAGCCTCTTCCCTGAGGTGTTGGACTTCAGACACGTTTTATTAACATTCTGGAGTTGTACCCTCCTGACTAACCAGCCATTAGCTGGCTCACTGATCCTTAACTGCAGATCACTCTCTCTCTTATATAGGCTGCATTTCCCTTAGGTTCCAAAATAATTAGTCTCCTGGATGTGATTTCCGTTTAAAGGAATGCGGAAGATGCACCTCAGCCACTGCTGACGAGCATCCTTAGTCATGCTACACTCCATCTCTGGTTGATATTCATGGAGCAGCAGATTCCAATTCTGCTTAATAATTAGGCTAATACTACACATATATTTGCCTTCCAGTGCAATTTTCGGCACAGTAAGCCAGGAGCTGCACGCATGGAGCTCCCGTAGCAACATGTTATTGTTAACCAAAGTTGTGTGCACAGCTCCATGTGTTAAAAATTCACCGAGGACCAATTCAGCTGTCAGATACTGTGGGCAACTCCCACAGGATGTCAGTGGAAGGTTCAGAGGGCGGAATGATGTTATAAAAATTTAACAGTGTGTTATGGCAAGAGTGACCGCAAGTTGTGCTAGGTCAGTACTGTGAGCTGGCCTGTTTGGGACCGCAGAGATAAACCCCCACACTTTCTGTTTTGTCAGAGCTGAACCTAAGAGTGTCATCATTACAAAACAGTTGAATACTATTTGTCAAAATGTGCTCTACTGTAAGGTGTGATACTCTGTCCTAAGGCAGTGATGAATGGGCAAAATGCACTCTTTGTTTCAGAATACAGAAAAACTGCAATTGATGTCAGAAGGAGACAAGTTGAGGCCCAGTCCCTGGAGATATTCAAGATGAGGTTGGACAAGGATCTGAGCAGCCTGGTCTAGTTGAGGGTATCCCTGCTTACTGCAGGGGGGCTGGACTAGATGACCTTTGGAGGTCCCTTCCAGCCCTAGCCATTCTATGGTTCTACGATAAGCTCAGTGCAAATATTAACCAAATAATATAATCAAAATATTTTATTCCATAGCATATACCACCAACCTCTTCATTCAAGAAAAGTCAAAAAAAACAACTAAAAAGCTGTGCCTGAAAAGTCACTTTTTGTAGAAAGTCACAAAGACCCAGTGAACTTTCCTTGACCATTTAAGAGTCTAAAACTCAATTCTTTTGATTACTTTTTGGTTTTGCTTTCAATTTATTGAATGTAACAAAAGCAATCACAGTAGTAATAGACCAAAGAAATTTTCTTACAGAAAGGATAGATACTAGGAAGTCAATTTTGCTTCTCATACTGTATTCTGTTTTTATAGACTCTAGGAATATATTTTAACTAAGGTCACTAGACATCATGAACAAATGAGAATGTAGCATGAATAAGCAAGCAGTGATAGGTCCCCATAGAAAGTACTGAGCAATTTCAGCTCCCCCTGCACCCATATACAGAGGTATGAGAACTGTTCCCCTCCTCGTGCCGCTGTTGGCATGTTTGTACCTTGCTTTGGGCAAGGCAGGACTAGGTCCCTCCTGCCCGGACTCCTGTGAGTCAGTGTGGCTTTGTGCTGTTGCAAGTCCAATTACATTTGCCATTTTTAGGTGCCTTCATGTATCACAGTCAATCATAGCTGTAAATGTTTTAATTCAGACACCTTACCGTACTTGCAAATACAGCAGTGTAACTTGAATGTATAAATGCCAGCCTTACTTTTGCAAAAGTAAGCTAGAAAATAATATTTTCTTTTGGAGATAGAAGCAATTGTCTGTCTTTCTCTGTTCATACCAGGTCTGACATATCCATTTCTTACAAGCATGACTGGTTTTCCAGTCAGGCACATGTAGCCAGGGAGGGAGTCTTCTTAGCTCCCTGGGAGCGGAGTATTTGGGCAATCTGCATATTTACTTTCTTTCCCCCTTTATTTTATGAAATTCCATCATCCTTGATAAGTCATTTTAAAATGTCCGTTTCAAGAATTTGCTTTGATCTGTCTTCCTGGTAATTAAATTGCCTGCCTTTAAATTGTCATAATTTAAAATAATCCTAATTAAGACAATTTCCCCAAACTTCAAATGCTGTTTCTGAATTCTAGTGTGAAGAGAATGAATAATGATTCTCTGTATTCCCTTTAACATTGTCTATTTTTCCTGTATAAGGAAATCAATTTTCTCACCTGTCATGTTAACTAAGGGCACAATCCAGCAGATTCTTACTTCTACAAGTAGATCTTAGTCACAGAGAAATTCACTGTAACTAATTACAGGAAGATTTGCTTATGTGAATGAGGATGGCCTGGATAAGATCATTTGGGTAAGAGTGCAAGTGTGTATGTACACTGAGTCTGTGCAATAAGCATTTCATGTTCCAGGTGAAACAGTAACTACAGTTCACATAGAAAGTGGAAACGAAGATTTTTATCAGTTGAAATAAAACTAATTATTCTGGGTGCATATATTTCTGCAACAGATTCCTGAGTAATTTATGATGGGATGATATGGCTGTATCTAGTTCAACTCTTGAGTCAATCCTGTAGTGCTAGTAAATACAAAGAGGCTGGATGCTGCTTGTATCTCATAAAACATATCTAAAAATAAATAAATCAGTATTTTATCCTACTACAAACATCACTGTATGGTGTGGTTTTATGACACACATAGAGTACTAAGACAGAAGAAAGCTTAGGAGCTACTGTGACAGTCAGGAGAGTGAGAAAAATAATAATTTGAATGCCTGGCTAGTAGTAGTTTATGGAGGCTGTGAAACAATTATACATTACTATGTTTATCTCAGCCTTTTATATTTATATATTGGAATGTATGTTGAATGGTTTAACTGTGAGACTGTCAAAAGTAAAGTACTTCTAGAAAACCAAGCCGTGCAATATTACAGAGGAAAAAAAAAAAGATTAAAAACTCTTTTGTTCAAATTGAAATACAGAAAACAACATGTTGTTTAAGCAGGATTTTATTTTCTTCTACTGAAGTGATGAAGAGGCTTTTGTAAAGAAAGTCTTTCATCTTATACATGCAGTACTCCATCACAACGTAATTACCCTAATTTGTATTCCACTGTAGAAATAGGCTTTTTCAGCTTAAACAAATTAAGCAACAATCACTAAGCGTACATGACCAGCATTCTTTCAAGTAACCTGTTATCAGCTCTGGCTACAGCTTTATCTTGATAAAATGGAAATCCCATTTTATTTTCCTACTTTCCCCCCCAGGATTATGCCAGTCAGATTGCCTAGAGAGGCACCGTGATTCCCTGGCTGGAGCGAGGGACAGAGTATTCAGAGATTATTTCCGACAGCCTCACTAAATCATTATGTGATCTGGATCAAATCCTGACTGCCTTTGGGCCTCTATTTAGGAGAGATCCTAAGTACACACTTAACTCTGAACGTTTGAATGACCCGGCCACGCTCAGAAGGTCTTTTAAACAGCAGCATGTACTCCCTGCTGAATAGAGGCTCTTCTGCTGCTCTTTTCCTCTGGCTTTAGTTGATATTATGTGTCCTTAAGGGTAACAGGACAAGCTTTAACCCCATCTGTATTTATATTATTTGTCCTCTAACTGTGTAACTATGGATAGCCCTGCTGTTTGTACACATTCTTCTAATTATTAATTATACTCTGACCTGGTGGATCACTACCAGTGAGGCTTTGTCTTCATCACCTTCTCCTCCTCAGTCCTTCCAGGTGTGACCTTATGGGGAGTATAATGGGCACTCCAAAATGCTGGACTGGAGCCAAGGCCAGGGCATCAACTGACTCTTTCCCAGCAGTGAGGGGATGGCTCCTGACTCCACCATAGCACTGCTGCTGGCCCGACAATGGGCAGAAGCAGTGGAATGTGCTGCTCTGAAAGGGATTTGAAGGACCAGCAGTGTCACAGCAAAACCATGGTCTCTTCTTCCCCACTGCTGGGTCTGGATAAGATAAAGCGTCACTGGTGCCCACTCTCCAAGGTGCAGCTGCGGGAATGCTGTCTGGCTCCACATGGACTTGCTAAGATCCTTACAGGAAAAAAAAAAAAAAGGAGGAGAAATAGGGAGATGCAATAAAGCCACCATAGAGCTGTGGTAGGAGGAGAAAAGGAGATAGACTGTCTGCTCATGAGGTTGTAGTGACCACAGTTTGGATGTTTCCCCAGGGAATAAAAAAATCCACCACACAGAAATCTTTGCAAAATAGGTAGCTCCCAGCAGGAATGAGGTGAATGGGTATCTACCTTCAGAAAGACTGGGAACCCTTGCTGCTCCTCCTGAAGTGCTGGAGAAACAAAGTTCAACAGACAGGCATGTTTGTTGGGTAGTCTTTCATCAGCATATTTGTTGTGATCTCTTCTGATTTGGCTGAGATCAGCTGTCAGAAACACAGGAATTAGAGGCAGTGTCTGGGGAATGCCACTTTCCCTGGACTTCTTCCACCTCCTCCTCTTCCCCAAGCATCCCTTGCAGGACCTTCCTTTCTCCTACAGTCCCCACAGCTTGTTAGAGAGGAGAAATTATGACGCTGCTCCACAAGGGAATGTGAGCTGAGGGTGACCATAGCACGGACAAGGCAGTGCCCTCACTGTTAGGGCACAGTCCCACCATGACTAGGCAGGGAGAACAGAGCAATCTTCAGACAAAAGCAATGTAACAAGTCAGGTTCGAGGTCAGTCCAGGAAATCCAAACAATTCAGCAGCAGCAGGGAATAGGATTAGGCATGGACACACCTATGATGAAGCTCAGACTTCAGACATGGCTGAAATGGGGCTCCTGAGCATGGGCAGAGATTGTGGGTTGAGGTCCCAAGTGAGTCTGGTCAGGGCAATTAGGGTTTATGTGTACAGTTAGGGCCCAGCACAGCTTTTCCTCCTATAATGGTGTGACCTTGCACCTCATAATGCCTTCGGTTTTGAGGGATACTTGCTGTGAAAAACTCTGATTTTGGCCAGTCTAGCTGGTTCCCAGGAGTGCTCCTCAGATCTGTAGCCTGGCCAGATAGTGGGGTATTGAAGCCTCTCCCAAACCAGTTTAGACTCTGTGTCAAATTTACTTCACTTGGTACTCTAGTTGCCTCTGCACTGTGACTGCTGGAGAAGTGGTGTTGGCAGTGGGTGAAGTTTGGGTGATGAAGTTTCAGCAGGGAAGACATGAAAAATGGGTCAAGCTTTCAGGGATCATGTAAGCCAGGAACCAAAGGTGGCCACAACCCAGGTAAGGTAGCCCCACAGCAGCCCAGTGGGGTGGTTACAAAAACAGGTCATGTTGACATTCCAGCCATCATCAGTCAGAGACGAGGTAATGAGCTGGGGCTGAGGTCAATCCAGAAAATCTGAACAATAATTCAGGAACAGGCAACTCAGATCAGGTCTGGTGACCCAGACCTGAGCTGCAGTGGGGTCCATGGACTGATGGTATGCGTGCAATGATCAGGACAATTAGGGCCTTTGAGCCTCGCACAGCCTTCCTCAGCCACCTATCTGGGTCATGGTTAGAATGAATAACAACTCTCTGTTTCCCTCAGAGACATCAGAGAGAGTAAGCAGCAGTGGTGGTGGTCTTCCCTCAGTGTTTAACATTTCGTTTGTGTTCAGGGTCTCCTGAAATCAATGCCTCAAAAACTGGTCTTTGTTAACTCCATTGCCCTCCAAACTACCAAAATCCAGCGCTTTCTAGCACCATATGGTGAATGCATTGTCCTCCCTTGTCATCACTGGATCCAAAGAGGAATATGAAACCATGGGCGTTGAGAAATTGATACCAGAGCAAAGCTGTAAAGACTTAGAGGGCTTAAATAGCCTTCACATGCAAGTGAGGACCAGCCAGGAGTATCCTCGTGGTTAATATGGGGATTATCACCCATATGTCATATGTCATGCTACATATAGAAGATACTGATAATTCTGAGGAAACTGGAATGGAATAATCCACACCACCGAGACTCCTTTGTCTCAGAGACCTGTGACTAAATAAACATGCTGCTTGACCTTGAGATTCAGCCTTCTTGAACTCCTTTTCACAAGTTTGAAATTCCCGGTGCTTCCAGCAGAAACCAGAAGGAGATGGGTAAGAACACAGGTCTTTCGTGTCACAGCAAGACAAGATGTCACCCACCCGAGATTGGTTCTATTTCCAGTTCTGGATGCCACCATCAGGAATGGACCTGAGCAAATACTGTATCTCAGGCCTGTTCCCTTTTCCTCCCTTGGTGTTTCATTTCCACCTCTGTACTCAGGGGGGTGGTTGCTCTATGTACCCAAGAAGTAAACTTATTTTCCTCTCCATCAAACCAACTTGCCTTTCTCTGCTCCAAACCTTCATGCCATGGCTGTAATCCAAACAAATTATTTAGTTCTGCCTCTTTTAAGGAATTTCATAATCTCCTTTAGCTTGTCCATGCCCAGGAGTAGCAAATTCTGAAAGCAATCTTAAATTCAAATGTACCATTCTGTTTACTGAACAGTGAACCTTCAGGCAATAAAAACTACACCAGGAATTTACCAAGACTCTGTTAGGGATTGACAGCCCAGACAGCCATTGTGCAAATCTTTCTAGTCCTGACAACATGAGGTTTTTTTAATCAAAGGAATTACAAATTTGTTTTTAATCTTTGGGGTTACTCTTAATGCCTTAGAAAGGATCCAAAGCTGTTTAAAACTGTATTCACATTCCAAGCAGGCAGTAAATTTCAAATTACTAGGCAAGCTCATTGCCATGCCATGTGAAAAAAGCCACAGAGAAGAGGTTGAGCAAAATTTTTGTCCATGTACTGGTTCCTGGACAGATGACCCTCCAGTTATGCAGAACCTCTGGAGACATCGTAGGGGCGCTGAGCAGCAATCCTAGAGACTGGCAATTGTGCTAACTCCTCCTTGGTCCTACAAGTGTGACTACTCCAGGAGTTCATCAGCAAAGCTCCAAGCCAAAGTTAATTTCTGTGCAATGGGGTGAACAACAGTGTGAGTTTATATTTGCTCAGACCTGTGGAGCCATTATGCTTATGTGGTTCTGTAACACCTTTGTCTCCAAGGCTCTTGAGGAAGAAGTAAGACTTCTACATCAGCGCGGTGTGAGTCCCTCCCAGCCCACAAAACTCTTTCAGTATTCCTTTAGGGTTGTATTTACCTCCAGTAGACACTGGAATGCATTTTTGGGTTCTTTTTGCACTCTCTCTGTGAATTTCACATTCTCATCCTTCTCTTCCTTGAAGAACTCTCTCCGATTGTCTGGGTGTCTGCCACTTTAATGCAGTCCTGCAGAACCTTTCAGTCCCTGAAATCTCAGGAAAAACACAATTCCCACAGAGACATCACTCCACAGTGTCAAAGCAGTTGTGATTCCTGTGCTAATCTCATAAGAAATTTCATGAAGAGCTATCACTTCATCACATCCAAGTGTGATGCCTTCCCAAAATGTGTGCGTGCCCTCCTTGATAACTACTGCCATTTAGGGCTGTGTCTTAGGAGCTGCTTGAAACACTGTGCAAGTTGCTCTTCTTCACAGACTTTGCCTTCCCCCTCTGCTGCAGACTCTGTTTTTAACTAAAACCTCCTAGCTTTTACATCATGCTTCCGTCAATGCACTTTTAACACCCTGAGGATCTGAAAAAGTTAAAAGTTTTGTCTGATCCAAATAATGAGACAAGAGAAAGCCAAGCAAGACAAAAGGACTCTCACTCTGCTTAAGTGAGAGCTCCTGTATGTTTCCCCAGTCAGACTTAGCCAGGGAGTTGGAGCACTGAGTGCATCCTTTGGCCTTAATGGCCCTGACCAGTCCCAGCTGGGGCCTCCACCCACGTCCTCTGCCTATGGCTTGGCATGTCTATTTAAGCTCAGGCCTAAGCCTTTAACCTTGCTTTAGACTATATTGTTGGAGGTGTACTTGTCTCCAGTCCTATTTCCGTTCCTGTTTCCTGCCTGGACTTTGGTCTACCATTGCAGCTTTGTCTCTTGCCGCTCCCCCAGGCATGAGTCCCAGGAAACCTACACCTAGGTCAACATCTTGCCTTCGACAGTCTTGGACTGTTGGTGGCCCTTGATACCAGTACCCAGGACTGCTCACTTTGTTCAGATCCTACAGGACTGTGCCCAGGTGGTTAGGGTTCCCTGAGTCACCCTTGCCTAGTCCCTGGGGTGGCTGGGGGAAGTTCAGGCTGCTCCCAAAGAGCACAAGGGACTGGATAGCTAGTGAAGGGGGGTAGAGGAGGGTTGAACAACAGCAGGAAGCTGGGATGAGGCTGAAGTTGTCAGTGAGTTTGGGCAAGTGTGGGACAATCAAGCCATCCCTGAACAGTCCTTTGTCTGGAAGCAGGGCTTGGGCGATGAAAACAGGGGTTCCTAGAGCAGCCTTTGAGGGTGGGAAAGAGATTAAATCACCCCTAAGGCCATAGTGTGGTGAGTGAAGGCTAAAAGCTTCCCTGAGGAGACCCCAAAAGCTGCAGGGGTACCAATTCACCCTGGAGTTGGGGTGGGGAATCCAACCTCCCTCCTGGAACCTGTGTATCTGGTTAGGAGTGAAATCAAGGTATCTGAGAGCAAGGATCCTCAGGACAGGGAATCAAGGCACCCATGAGGCTATGTGTCCAGGATGTCCCTGAACAGCCTAGGAAGATGGGGAGAGGAATTGCTCCTCACTGGGGAGCACTGGAGGCTGGTGGTCAGAGGGACTGAGGTGGCACCTATGAGAAATCACAGGGGCCTGGGGGCTTCAAGCCCTCTATGAGCAGCCCCAACAGCTGGGGTGATCCAGGCTGTCTCAAAGCAGCTCTAAGGCTGTGTGGTTCCAGAGGGTCAGGTTGTCCCAGGGAGCCAAGGGGATCACAATGTCCCAGAGCAAGCCAACCTGTGCTGGGCAGCAAGCCTCCCCTGAAGTCAAGTAGCAGATGAGGTCAAACCCCTCTAAGAATACGCCAGGGGTGCGTGGATTGTACCTGAGGAGCTCCTGAGTCTAGGGAGGTTCAGGACTTTCCTATCTGATGGCTGAGGAAGGTGAATGTTGCTGACTGGGAGATTCATGCTCCTGGAGAAACAGAGGCCATGTGTCATGGATAAGCTTCAGACCACCCCAGAGGCTAGGCTAAGAATCAAGCCACCCCTGAAGCCTGTGTGTGTGGTAGGGTCACCCCTGAGGAGCCATAGAAGAGGATGGGTGCTCCTGCCGCACCCGAGCAGCTCAAACAAGCCCCAAAGCCTGGCAGCTGGGTGTAATGTTGAAATCAAAGTACACCAGCAGAGCAGGGAGCTGGTAGCTTGGGCTCCATCCTGTTTCTTAGTGTCTGTGCTTTGGGGCTTCTCTGGGGTGCCTGATAACCCTTTGTCCTCCAACTCTCGACTCTCTCAGGTGAATCTGGCATGAAGGATTCTTCCTCACAGTCAGGATTTTTCAGTAGGTACTCAGCAGAGAGGTGTATGGAGATATTGACTTGGCTGACTCTAAGGCTGAGTTTCTGTCTCTCGCAGCGCGTTGAGCAGAATGCTGATAGAAGCAAAGGCTGTTTACAGAATCTGTAACAGATACTTCAAAGAGTTTTCCCGGCTTTAAGTTCTTCAGTCACAGGCTTTTGTGCATAATGCATTTCATGTTCTATAAACCTGATACAATATATTAGCTGTTAGACAAAGGCAGAAGGATTACAGTTACTCCGGTTTTCTTACGTTCTCATCTAAATTTAGAGTTATGTTAGAAGACGAAGGTAACTTTCTGTTGTAAAGAAAGGAGTGAAGAAATTCTCAACATTGAAAGCTACAGTTCCCCAGGATCCCTTCAAAGTAATAAGAGAATAAGTTGTCCAGTATTCCAGTCTCTTATAAACCTGCTTAACTTTCTGCATTTTAATATCTTTAGTAACTGAGACAGGAGTGTGTATTAAGAGTTGTGGCTTTATAAATATGCAGAACTAGAATCTTTATTTTTATCCAAACTCACTGGATTTGACAGTGTTAGGTTAATGGCTGGGCTCAATGATCTTAACTGTCTTTTCCAACCTAAACTATGTTGCTATGATTCATGTATCCTTTAATAATTCTAGAAATTTTATTTTTGAAATTTATTGTTTGTATATCTACAATTTCTTTAGCAATAGTGATGCATGTTATCCTCTCTTTGGTTTTTGAAATATACAATACTAATTGTGTATAAACTCGATCCATATCAAGATAGCCATTAGGTATCTTCCTTTTTTTACAGAAACAGAACTGTATGTTTTGTGTACAGTACACATTTCAGTATAGAATCGGCAAAAAGACCGTTAGTAAAATCTGTCAGTCAAAATCAAATCATACTAGAAGCAGAAAATTTCGTGTGCAAATGGAAAAAGATTAGCATTCTTGAGGTTTCTTCCCAGTCCCTTCCATACGTGAGGAGCCTTAGCTTCCTTTGGAAATGGGTTTGCATTAGGCTGCTTCTCACTGTACCGAGCTCTTTATGCACCCAGATGGCTGCGAAGTTTCTCTTTGCTGCGGTGTCTCTGTGTAATCCCAGCCAGTTTCCCTTTGCAGCTGTGGGGGGCCTCCTTTGAAGTGCCTCTGTAGGTGGCTGCCGATCCCCCAGCCGGGACCTGCAAACAGAATCTCTTCTGTAGAGGAAAAGAAAACACCCCAAGTGATGCCATGTGACTGTTTGCTTTATTCACGCGGGAGGAACTGACGTCAAGTGCCTCAGGATATCGTTCTAATGCAATAACATGATGTTGGGGTGTGTATCTCTGTGCATCTAACACAGCTAATGCAGAGCCTGTGGTGACGGACAGCGTGGTCTGTACCTCCCTTCTGCTCTTGGTCTCTCTTACTTCCAAGACTCTCCACGTGTACTGAAAAAAATCTGTGGTGTCTGCTTGTGACTATCAATTGCAAATATGGTGACTTCCTTTAGACATGTTAAGAACAGTTTGCTTGCACTGCTCCCACCTCTGCGGTCGTAGGCACTGATAACACAGCAGACCAAATGCACAACTGGGCAAAAGAGGGACCCAATGCCAGGTTTATTTTTGCTACTCACTTAGGAGGAAAAGGAGAGAAGTCATTTTGTGTACCTTCAGCATGCAGCAGAGATGAGCCCAGTGTTCTTTCTGTCACAGCTTTCACCTCTTTTCACTTTGAACATAAGTACTGATAGAAGATGTTAAAAAAGTGATGTAAATCTCAATAAAACTAGGCCAATTCTTTCAGTAGTATGTGTAAATGCAAGCAGGAACTTTTGTTCCACTGAGGTGACCATGCAGCTAGAGTCCTAGGAAAATACCCAGGGTCTGGGTGAATGTTTGGTGAACCCAGTTGCCCAGCAGGTTTTTGCCTCCTCCAGTGCCTCCCTGTGGCATGGGAAGATGGCAGTTGTTCTGGGACATCCTGGCTCTTGCTGCAGGATGTGAATATACTAAAAGCCTGAGAGAATTTAGAGTCACAGGATCCTGGAATGGTTTGAGTTGGAAGGGACCTTTAAAGGTCGTCTAGTACAACACCCTTTCAGTGAGCAGGGACATCTGCAACTAGACCAAGTTGCTCAGAGCCCTTTCCTACCTGACTTTGAATGGTTCAGGGATGGGGCTTCTACCACCTCTCTGGGCAACCTGTGCCAATGTGTCACCACTCTCATCATAAAAAGTTTCTTTCTTAGATCTAGTCTGAATCCACCCTCTTTCAGCTTAAAATCATAACCCCTTGTCCTATTGCTGCCGGCCCTACTAAAAAGTTTTAAAGAAAAAAATCAGTTGTTCCTTTGCCTTGTGAATATCAATTTGAACATCTTGGATCACGCCTTTTCTACACTTCAGCATTGTGAGCAGCTTTTTGCCTCTTTTCTATTTAAACAAAAGTCTGAGACGGTAACAGTGGTGCTTCTTGGGCACATTCCTCATGGTAAAACTCTCATAGCATTACCAGGGATGAATGACAATTTCCTTGGGACTGGCACTTCTCCGTCACCTCCATCAGTTGATATCCAGCATAACTGCAAGGAGAGAACCCGAGCCCAGTGGCACAGGTCATTTCAGAAGAGGCTGACTTGGAGTACTGTGTGCCAGAGGGCTAAGCAGCAAGTAATCTCTGCAGACGATTGAAAATAAAGTATTAGTGGCATCCCCCTTCTGCCACTCCTCATGCAACTTGGGGTTGTTCAGTCTGGGGGAGAGAAGACTCCTGGGAGACCTTATGGTGGGCTTTCATGTACAAAAAGGGTTTATAAGAAAGATGGGGACAATTTTTTTAGCAGGGCATATTGCGATGGGACAAGGCCTGATGGTTTTAAACTAAAAGAGGGTAGATTCAGACTAGATAGAAGGAAGATATTTTTTCCAACAAGGGTGGTGAAATACTGGTACGGGTTGCCCAGAGAGGTGGTAGAAGCCCCATCCCTGGAAACATTCAAGGTCAGGTTGGATAGGGCTCTGAGTAACCTGATGTAGTTGCAGATGTCCCCGCTCATTGCAGGGGGCTGGGACTAGATGACCTTTAAAGGTGCCTTCCAACCCAATCCATTCTATGATTCTAATGGACCTACAGCAGTGTGGAGCCTCCGTGGCAACATTCAAAGATGGCAAGCCCAAGGGCCCTCATGTGCACACACACTCATACACACACATACTCATACACACACATGTAGACTTATACACACACTCATACAGGCATACACACACACACACTCATACAGACACATATACACTCATACACACACACATACTCATACAGACACACACTCATACACACACACATACACTCATATACACACATACATACACTCGTACATACACATACATTCACAGGATCACAGAATCATTTAGGTTGGACAAGACCCTTGGGATCATCGTTCCCAACCATTAGCCCTACTCTACAAGTTCACCCCTAGACCATATCCCCCAACACCACATCTAAGCGATGCTTAAACAC